>JAZHYW010022809.1:0-47686 GCA_037355805.1 Ixodes ricinus | reverse complement strand
CCTCAGTTCAGTTTCGGTTTCAGATTCGAGCAGTTGCGCTTTTTGACTTCCATGAAGAACATACGTGACGCTGTAGCAAAATATGGATTGGGCAGCCTTTTGACACCACTATTAGATCGCCTGGCAAAAAAATGTTTTTTTATGGGGGGGGGGGGGGGGTTGTCAGTGTCCCTTTAAAGGTATACACTTTCGAGACGGAAATAATTGGACTGAATAAGACGCGCAACGCGGTTTCGGGCGGCCTCTCTTCTATTCAGGTAGCGTAAAGAGAGCGCCAGATGGAGCGTGTGTGTTCTAATATTAATCATCGGAACAACGTAAGGTAGAGGGGCGAGGGGGGGGAGTTACGGCGCCAACCAGCTGGTGGTAGTTGAATATAGTAAAAACACCCGAGACTAGCAAAAAAGAAACGACGGACAAACATAGGTCTCGATCAGGACGGACAAACACAGGTCTCTACGATCGGAACGAATTGCCCTAATGGCGAAAACAACAACAACAACATCATCAACAACAACAACAACAACAACAACAACAACAACAACAGCAACAACAACAACAACAGCAACAACAACAACAACAACAACAACAACAGCAACAGCAAGAACAACCAACGACAAGAACGACAAGAACAAGAACTAGACTTTTGTTCAGCGGAACCCACAACAAAATTAGTACGGGTGATCCCACAAGAGGACTGATTGAAGACGCGTTTTATTCCACGTCTTGTGCACCTGTGGTGCTGCTAGAGAGGTTTGTAGAGGAGCTAGAAGACGCCACGGTGTTTATAGGCATTTGTGACCGGGACTTTTACAAACAGTATATTTACTGCCACTGACAGTCTAAGAAAAAGAGCAGGATTATCACGCCTCTCACTCCCTGATTAATAGGGAGTTTTCGGGAACCGTTCTCGCATCCGATGCGGTACGATGAGCCTCCAGTACGCACTGCGAATATGCGAGTCTTCCGTGTTAGCGCATGCGCAGTGCGTACCGGAGGGCCCATCTTATACCGTATCCGATGTGCAAACACGGTTCCCTAAACCTGTCTAATGTTCTCCGGCATACGCGTGTGCTAATTCTGTACTCATTGGCTGCACAACGCTGATAAAAAAACTCGCCGCATTCTACTCTTTTTTTTTAACTGTCGGGGGCTATCGCTTTAAACTAACGCAAACATACATATCTTGCGTGTATGTGGCAATGCATTGCAGTTAACCTCGGCCTAATCTGTCCAAGACCACGAACTTGAGAGAAGATTGTCGGCCGCATGAGAGTGGTACCGTGAAGTTTCACCACGAGGCTCATAGTCGCCGACAACCCCAGAAGCCAGGGCGTGGCCTGTTTTGTCCACGCCTTTGGCTTCGCTTCGTGATTCCTTTTTCGCCCCTCTTGTCGGCGAATGTCGCAATTTCGGTGGTGGCGGAGCGAAAACAGGGAGTTTTCGTGGATCGCTTCTAGCGTCCCGCAAATAGACTCTCGCAAGCACGCTAGGAAATCCCGAACTCTGCCGGCAAGGCTAGCGCCGCAAATGAGCGGCGTCTCCGTTGGGAGAGCTGTAGCGTGAACGAGAAAAACTATCGACGAAAAACTCCCTAAAAAGATGGCCGGGACTCGTCACCGCTGCGTTTCTTAGGTTATCAATGACAAGCTCATAAACGTTACAAAAAACGAGGTTGTGAGACGTCCGCAGTCACTCTGAGGCAACCCAGAAACCTGCGTTTTTGATGTTTCTTTTGTCAGATCCGACCATCTTCGTGAGATCTAAGGTCAAACAGCAACGGGAGTCCTCTAGATTCTGAAACCATAGATGAGCAGAATCATTGAACACGCGCAATATGGATAAGACACTTTATTTTCATTGTTTAAATTATACTTTCTTGCTTCTTTCTGTTAGGCTTAGACGGGAGTTTAGGAGGGGGTAGTATCGGGTGTTTATTTTAGCGCAGGCACGGCGAGTCTAAACAGACTAGAAAATAAGAGAGCCTAGAATAGAGAAGAACTATATATGTATAGATGTCGTTATTTTCACCCGTCTACCAAGCTATAAATAAGAGGGAATGTTAGCCGGAAGGGGTTTGCTGAGCGGGTGCAGAAAGGAAACAGCAGGCATTCTCCTGTCGCCGTCGCGGCAATCCGCGCGGAAAAGGAACTCAGCCCGCAGAGTGGAGAAGGAAACCTCTCGTGACTTGGACACTCGCACAAATAGCGGGGATCGTCCGCTCGCCCAAACAAACGCAGCTGTGCTCTGGCGTGCTGCGGCTGAGACGGCGGGATTGGCCTCACGTTCGTTTCACTTTTGTTGTCTTGCCCATGTTCGTCTGGATTGCCTCTTGATTTTTTGTTTGTTTGTTTTAGTTTAAGTCTCACCTTTTTTCAGTTCTAAATCTTGGAGACAAAATCCAAATGAAGTATCTCACTTTTGGTTCGGCATTTTTGTGCGCTTTACGGCTGAAGTGGGCTTACAATTGACGTTTTCTCGTTCCCGGCGCCATTGTTTGTTGCCTGTTTCAATCAAACTTGAGTCCTTCCAACATGACTCTTGAATTTGCTAGTACACGTAACTAAAAGTCTGAATCCTTTTTTTTTTTGTTTTGACTGGCAAAGTATTCTTGCTCAAAAACCTTTCTTTGTGTGATTTTGCCCCTTTGAACTTTAGAAGTCATTCGCAGATTTCGCCCGAATAAATCAGCCGATATATATTTGCGAATGTTTTTTTTAAAATGTTATCCCGCAGCCTATCAAGATGTTTTATGTTTTTGTATTAATATTAAAACAGGAAAAGTTCCTATTTCAAGGTGAAAGTGCCTATAATTATGTGGCCACGAATAAGTTCACGTTTTTATTGTCAAATAGAATTCATGGCAGGAGTGATTTTTACAGAAAAGCCTTTGAATTCATAATTTTCGTGCTTGCGTCTAAGATGGAGATACGACTCAGTGAGAGTTAAATTTGTTTTATTTGTGCGTACAACAAAGTACGGATCTGCGTTTCTTAAAATTTTTTATATGCAAAAATAAAGTGGGAAGACAGCATGAGCATGCTTTATACAGCGGGACGTTCAGAATACTCCTTTAGTTTTCTGCAATTCAGTGTAATAAAATGATCACATATTAAACTCATCAGACTATTGCCGCGTGCGAGATGATATAAGGTAATTTCTGTTCTACATTCCTCTATAATTGCTTTATTTATACTGGCTCAAATCCTCGCTCGTGACCCTAAGCTGTCAAATATACTGTATACTGACGCCAGTTTTATTGACGGTATTGCGTATGCTCCTACTTAGCTTCGTTAGTTCCTGATTGACTTCTGCACTTTGAATACTTTTTTAATAAACTGGATGAATATTAGAACATACATATATAAAAAAATATTATTTGTAAGCCTATGACTTTGCAAAAGCTACTTAGGATGGACATTTCATTGACCTCAGGATTCCGCGACAAGATTATGTCATCTTGTTGACGAAAGTTACTTGTGACTGCACATCCACATACCTTCAAAGTCGACTTATAATCTAACGAGAGTACTCTGATCTAAATTTTAACGCATATGACACAATAAGGGGATCGCCAGATGAGTGTTTTAAGGGACTGTAGCTCGAAGCACGTGGAGCACGTTGCCATCCGGATGAGTATCGTACCGGAGTGCGGTTATGTATCACTACTGCTTGATGCACATTAAGGACCCCGGGCGAGCAGGATAAATTCCCTATCTGCGATGGAAATACAGGACGCTTATTGGGACTGACTAGCTTCTTCCTGTCTAAACAAACGCACAACATACTTACTCTTAGATGACACAGCAAAGAGAGGAAAAAGAGTATTTCTAGCGCGTTCCCGAAGCAGTAGCAGGACTATTAAAAACAAATCGGTAAAAACCAGCTATTTTAATGGGAGCTCCTGGAAGTATTTAGAGTTTTATAACTAAACCGGAATAATGTCATTTTATTGTTTATTAATGTAACATATTCGTGCAAAAAAGACCTCTTTTTTAAATAAAAATTTTTTACATGAAAAAGATAAACAAAATTCAATTCGGAAATGGAGATTTTCGTAGTGGGAAGCTTGGCGTCTTCTTCTCATTTTTACTCTATTTCGCGTTCCTGTCAGCGTACGCGGAACATTTACCAGACAATAAAATTAACACTTTTTGCGAAATACGTAATGGAAATATAGCGTGGCCTGAAATCCTCATGAACGTTCGTGCTTCGCCCCATTCACACATACCGCACATAAGCTACACAACGAGAGAGAGACACCAAAAATTCTTTATTTCAGTGAACACGCCAAACACGCCAAGAAAAACGTACACGCCCAAAAAAGAAAAAAAAACACGAAAACACTAACAAACAAAGAATTTACCGAGCAGCTAATGCAAACGAAATATTGTGAAACACTGAGCTCTTTAGAAAAAGCTTCCCTTAGAGAAATACCTACTTTACCTTGCTTTCTAAAGTTGTGTTCCCCCGGCGAGCATGGTCGCCACTTTCGTACTCTCCTTCACAAGTAGACAAGAGGCGCGAGAACCAGATGCGGAAGTAGCAGATGAGATTTTATGAGCTTGCGGAATATTTTTAATGAGGCTTCGCTCAATTGCCGCCGCGTGCATACAGGCGGCACTCCGTTCACCATACCGTTAAGTTGACAGGCCGTGAAAGCTGCGTGTTCGCGGACCAATCATTCAACAACCTTTCACAACCTAAGCCCGTTACCTGCTGTGTGAGTATGCGCAGAGACCGCGATCAGGCGTTGCGAGCACGATTTAATTGATTTATTTATTTTCATCTCAAAGACATCTAGAGTGCATTGCACGAGGCTCAGAAGCAAGAGAGTGGGAGAAGTGATATATACGCTCTATAGATATGTGTAAAAAATATTTACAACTAGTATATACGTGTACGTCAAAATATGAAACTGAGCTAGCTGGAGTAGTGAACCGATGGTTGACTAGTTAAGGAAGCGTGCAGGTTCCACCGGCCCGTCGGCTAAGTTATGAACAGAGTATTGCTCCGTCGTTCCCTGTCGGGCGACTCAAGAAACACGGGGAGTGTCGATAACCTCTTTATAGGTTCTTGTATCTTGCTATTGTTTAATTAGCTAATTTGAACGCATAATACGTTATATATGGCTGGAACCTAACCATATCCGGTTAGGTCCCAGCAACGGAAGTCGACAGGCCGATTGCCAGCCCAACTCTAACGCAGAGCTCGTCTCCTCATTGATTGGAGTGCCAGCCGAGACTTTTCCTAGAGTGCCTCCGTGTTACTCCCGACGGTGGTAAAACATCACGTGTTCAGATATACGACGGCGCTCTGCTCCGTGAAACGAGCGCGCTCCGAAATTTGCCAGACAAAAAGCTAAAAAAAAAGCGGCATAAAAAGAAAAAAGCTAGAAAAAAAGTCTTCTTTGCTGCAACGGGTTGCGTTTGGTTCTCTTTTGTCGCGAGCTGGTCCCACGGCTCTGCTCGGCGTTTCCGCGTTCCATTTGTTCTGTTTTCCGCACGCTTCTTCTACTGCGTCTCACACTCCAGAAGGCCCAGAGAAACTCGAATTTACGCTGCAACTGCAGAAAATGGCACCCACAAGTAAGCCATCCACGAAGCGCGTTATTCCTTCACGACGCAGGGCCGCTTCGTGCCATCCAGTCCTCACATGTGTCCGCAGTTTTCCCACACTAACACACCACATTCTGCGTTACCACTGCCTTTGTAACACCAGTAGGGCAAAACGGCGACTTTTTTGCTCTGTTGTTTCGCTTTTTATTTTCTTTGCAGGGTGTTCTTTGTACAATATATTTTAAGAACAAATGTTATTGGGAATCACCGCCCTAGGCCCGGCTTGCTGCAGCGTAGTTGGTATTTTTGGGGGTTTGGTTGGGGGGGGGGTGGACGGCGCAAGTTCACCTTTGGATGAAATAAAAATACCCACTTCGGGGTTAGCGTTACAGCGCCACGTATGTTGAGAAGCTGTGAACTGCTCAACAAATAAGGCACGATGTAGACTGGACAAATAAAATAGCGACCGCAATACAAGATAATGGCATATTTTTATCGTAGATGCTTTTGATTGGCTTAGTATTATGCTAGAGAGCCAGTGCGAGAGAGTGAGTGAATGAGTCAGTGAGTGTGTGTGTGTGTGTGTGGGGGGAGTAGAGAGAAAGAAAGAAAAAGAGAGACAGAGATAGAGACGAGAGAGAGAGAGAGAGAGAGAGAGCGGAGATGAATCTAGAAATAATAATACCCCACCCTGTTGCACTCGGGGTAGGGGAACCCTATAATTTCTTCTAATGCTCGGCAAACGACGAGGACACCGAAAAATATTTAAGTGATGGTAACATTCAAATAGAAAATTGCAACTATAAGACATGCGTTGAACTGTAAACATTGCCTGTATAAAGAAGCACAGAAAAAAACATGAAAATAAAAACGATTCGTCTTTCTCAGTTTTAGGTGCCTGAGCTTCGCAATGTGGTAAATAACGTTTGTACCTTTTTTATTTCTCTATAACTGCATGAAGACCATAGATCATGCCTCAGCACTTGTTGACGAAGAGTTAGCCTCTTCTTATCCGGAGCTCTATGACACTCTATTGGTTTGATTAGAACAGTAAACAGTCGTGAGTTTCTATTTTGTAAAGATCTTATTTTAGTGGCCTGTAGAGCCGCCTCGGTAGCTTTTAGGCAAAATCGCCGGTCTGCGGATCCTCAGGTGGCGGGTGCGAATCCCGGCCGATGCGCCCGCAATCTGACGGTGGCTTATTGGGTAGAAGGCGCCATGCAACCGTGCGTTCTGTTGCACGTCAAGAGATCCCCAGGTGGTCGAAATTATTCGTCAGTCCTCCGCTGGGGCGAGCCAGACGCCCGTCGTTGGTTTGGGTCATAAAACCCGTAAATTGTTTAGTGGCAGAAAAATACAAGGAAAGAAAGTATATACTAAATCCAGTGGTCGTTTTTCCTCGTGAGTTTTCTTTTTCGAAAGCTGCGTTTAGATCACCGTTTCTTGTGTCGTTGTCGCGTCAGTATCGAACGTAAGCAGTCCGACCTGAAAGACACATTTCCTGACGACGACCCACTCAAACCACTGCAATTTGTCACAATTTATCTCGCGGCTCTTCTTGTCGTCCTCTCTGTGCTTTTTTTAATTTGATTACTCACTTCTGTCACGGGCTGGACTAATCGAGTTGTCCAATCCAGTCAGACTGGGTGTCCACGCTCCCGTGCCGCACACTTTAAGGAATCTGCTGGGAGTAGTATCCCTAAACGCTGTAATCTACAAAGGAGGCTCGGCGAATGACGAAGCTAAAGAAATATGTTTAGACATAAAAAAAGCAATATGAACTCTGACACTGACACGTGCTTACGCCATGCGCAGTGTCGCAGGGCCAACGAGGTAGAGGGGCCTAGAGCGATAAACTAGTATCCCGTTCACCACACAAAAGTGGCCCTTACTTGGCTGCCGCCATATTGTACAATTGTGGCAACTAGACACGTGACCGTGCCGAACCCTAAGGCTTTTACGCAAAACTGAGCCAAGATTTGTATTGCGATCACTGTCAAAAACATGATGAACTATATTTTCAATACTGTAAGCCCCAGAGATCAGTGTATAGCTCCGATAAAAACCCTAAATACAGCACCGAGGCTGACAGCATCTAGCGGAGGAATGGCGAAGCTTCCCGAGTTTTTGTCGTAAAAGCACATTTTGGACTTAAAACAAACGAAGCATAACTTATCTTGTCGGTACTGTTAATAAAAATCAATAAGCAATTAGTTGTGCGTGGTACTTCGTCAAAATCTAGACGAAAAACTAGAAGGTCACGTGTCTAGTGGTCAAAGTTGTGCGACATAGCGGCGGCCAATTGGGTGTCACTTTCAGTTGCCAGTTTATCGTTCTAAGACCCCATACCTCGTTGCGCAGGGCAGGAGCTTTCTTTTTTGAAGCTGTAAACACATATTTCAGTTGTCGTCATTTACTGAGATCCTTCCAAAATTACAGCGATCGGCTCAACCAATTGCTTGGCAGGAAAGTAAACCCACTTAGCTTTTTTTTTTAGAGTGCTGCGGCACCCGACGGAGGACCTATGTCGGAATATTTTCCTCGCGTGGAGTGGCGGAGGGAGGGGGGGGGGGAGGGCTGCTATCAATGTGAGACACTTATTTCATCTTAAGCCGGGGTCACACCGCTCTCATGCATCATACAAAGGACACTCTGCAAACACGGGTCATCGCGATATCAAATGGTTCGAATTCCAAGTGCCAAGTTTCTCCTCGAACAAATTGCCATGCGGCATTCGAAGCACGAATCCCGTGGTGACTCGCGTTGGAATCTGTTTGCACACTGTCTTTTGTGTAATGTGTAAGCAGTGTGACCCCGCCATTACTGAAATGGTACTACCCTGATGACGCTTTGCGTTGCCGCGAAACGCTGGCCGGCATGTGTAGCTTGCGCTCTATCGACAAGAGGAAGTGTGCGTAACGAGAAAGCTAGATCTAAAAAAAAACAAAGGAGCAACTCAAACCACGGAGAACGTTTGCATTTCGAATGGCGGGCGCCTCCTATCCGGATCAGTCGCAGTGCGCATGCGTTGCCTGATTGCGGAGGCGCTTGCAGACCACCAACGCTTTTCGTCACCGCCTCACAGCTTGTATTGCATATGCGGCCCGAAAACCACGTGACTCCGATAGTGCAGTTGGACACAGTTTGCAATTTAAGCACACTAAACGTATCAATTAAAAAATAAAACAGAGAACGCGGATTTTTTTTGTTTCGTTTTTAATTAGTGCGTTTACGAACATTGAAGGATAAGGTAACACCGGCCAAGTTATCTGGTTTTTATACCTTCGTATTTCTTGGTTCCTCAGCAGTGGGCATCTCGATTGTGTACGGCGTGGATACGCAAGGAACGCCCGGGGACTCATTTGTGGAAGTGGCTGCATGGGAGACAGGAGTCTCATCAGCGTACGGACATTGGCGTTTATTTATTTCTAGAGAACATAAAAAAGCAAAAGGCACTAAGTTAAGCATTCCCAAGCGTATATTTATGCTAAAATGTCTTCATAAAGTTTAACCGCGACCGCAGACGGAATTGTGCATCTGTAGGACTGTGCAAAAAAATATTAAGCTGCTTTGTTTCCTTGTTTTCTGCTTAAACTGGAGGAGAAATGACCTTTTACGAGCCTCATGATTGCGAGATGGGGTTGGTTTCTGAACGCGGAATTCTAAATGAGGTGCCCGAAATAAAACTTCCGCCGGATGTGCAATTTCTTCGGGCCCTTTTTTGATATGCAGAGACTGAGCACGACATGTAAGAAAAAAATCTGCATAGAGGAAAAGAGGCGTGTGCAAAGGCCAATTCAAAATGTCAGGCAGTGTTTTGGGCATAAGCAACTTGAATCACAAAACCTTGCGTTATACACGTAAAAAAAAAGAGAGGAGAGCTTGAACGATTTTAAAAACAAAAACTCCGCGTAAATCAATTATTCTCATTTTGTTGAGTCAAGCGCCATAATATTGTTTTAGTAATTTTTAGCATGAATCGAAATTGCCGGTATTAAATCATCGTTACCTGGCATGCACCATCAGGTTCACAGGGCAAAATCAGCACACCGACTAAATATTTCGAGCGGTGGAAGGCAGGAGTAAGCTGCTGTCGAACGTAATAATGAAATAGTTCTCAAATCTAAGAGCGCACATTTTTGCACAGATGATACATATAGAAAACGGGCCGTCACTAATATTACATAAAACAACAAGAAATATGATGACTTATCTAGGACGTCTAAAGTCTCCGGCTCTTCTATTTTTTGGTAGAACAGACAATTATTATCTAGCCACTTCGTTTTTTCATGTTAATTATATTTTAAATAAAAATACATCGTAAATTAATTTTTATAGTCTTCTGAGGGAGCGTATCTTTCTGATGTCTTCGAGTGGCTGATATTAAGATTGCCGTTAACCTTACTGTTTCTTTATTTTTTTCTCTGATGCACTTCCTCGTGCTTCAGTCTAGCGCCTCGGCCAGAAATATGGACCTGCCCCATTGCTGCCAGAGGTTGGATGCTAGCTCAGCACTGAGGCGCCGCAATTTCCTCTTCCGCGCGCTCGACTGCGTCAGGTCATATCTGTCGCGGACATACATCTCACTTTCGCTAATTAGAATTGAGAGCCTGGAATAAATGGCGAAGAGCGGCGTCGCGTGCAGTTTTACGCTGTAGTCATGGCTCACCGGGTTTCCGTTATTTTGAGGTGAAGTATGGTCCCGAAACACCAAAAGATGTGCATGCTGTGATGTTTTTATTCGTACTCGTATTTCGCTTTCTCACGCAGATACCGTTATTTATTCGCGCGATGGAAATCAAAAGAGACGCGAGCTATGGTCACTCACAGCTAAAGAAACACATGGTGTTACTTATTAGGTGCACTCTTTTTACTTTGTGTTTCGTTCTTCGACTTTCTCATCGGCTTATGACCCAACATAATGAATTGCGGAGCGATAGTAAGGTACTCTGGAGTAGCCACGGCCTCCTCCTCTTAAAGGGGTACTTCGGCCGTTTCTCGAGCTACCCAAACAAATTTAATTTTTTTAGTCTTCACGGTATGCTATTTATTTTCTCAAAATTTTAATTAGTTATTGAAAAAAAAAACCACATAAATGACGATAATGGCGAAACCAACATTCAAAATTTCGCGCGCGCTCGAGTGGTGTGACGTCACAAATGGTAGAGAGTTTCAGTTCGCGCAGGCAGTCTTAAACAGAGTTAGTCGTGTTATTATAATAATGCAATTAATGCAAATGTGCAAGCGAGCTGGGCAAGAATAACAATAATAATCCCTCAAGAAAAGGAAGAAGGGGGACAAAGCAGAAACACAAATCTCCAAACCCAACTTAGATGTGTTTAGAGATTTGTGTTTTTCTTTGTCCCGATTTTTCCCCTTCTCCAATGATTATGATCATTATGTATGTCAAGTGATTGTTTTGTGCTTCTCAGTGAATGAGCTTCTCAGTGAATGAGCTTCTCAGTGAATGAACTTCTTAAGAAACACGATGAGAACGAAATTAAAGAATTTAGTAGCTTGCGAAAATGGTTTCTTTTCACACAATACTTGGGGGACTGGTACAGTCATGTCTATCGGTGTGTTGCGCCAATTTTGAAGCAAATCAGAGTCCATAAAAAATGCTTGAGTACTCCTTTAAGCGGTCGTTGTCTATATACGTATGCACAATCCTGAACACTAGAAGCGACCAGTTGAACACCAGGGAGTAAGTACAGCTTACGGCAGTATGGGCTGGCCCAGTGTGGTGCTAGCCGACCGGGATAAAATTCCGCATGGGGAGATTTCGGCAGGCTCTACTACGAAACCGACTCCCACTTCGCGGCAATAAGAAATGCGGCAGTTCATTACAATCTCTTTTTTGAACAGCTTAGCGTACCGGCTGGTACCCCTGCCGCATGGCTTTTGTACCACCTTGACCTGAACGCTGCTGAGGCAGCTCGTATTGCCGCACCCTGTACCCGTGTTCGATACTATAATTGACGCACTGGGACAGGGAAGATAAAAGGACGGTTCGAGAGATTATGTTTCCTAACATTCGCCTGCACACGTTCTTTTCTTACATTTTCAGTATGTCTTTTTTAGGGAGGGTTGAGGGGGGGGGGGGTGAGAGCAAAAGGTGTTTAGGAAGGGTGGGAAGAGGATGGGGATGGAGATCTGGGAAGAGGAAGTGAAGAGGCAAGTGAGGCGCCAATCGCTTCCGGAAGTGTTCAGGCCCCGCAGAGAGGTAGATAGAGAGAAAATAACCGAGTTGCTTGTACGATCGATAGCTGTCCTTCTATTTCCGGTCCCAGCCCAACGTGACGCTCCATTCCCGTTGTCCCGCTCCCGAACGTGACTTCAGCATCTTCTCGGAGCGTTACTGGCGGCAGTCGGTGGTCCTTCGGCTAAATCCTCGTTGCTGGCTCTTTTTCCCCGCATTTAGTTTTTAATTTCTCGCCATCGCCTTCCTGCCAACGCAGCTATAACACGGAACAGGATCGCCGAGGACGTCTTCAAATGTTTTTGTTTCTCTAAGTAAACGGCTTGAATTGCTTAGAAAAATATGGGAAACCTAATATGAAGTACAGACTGTGTGTGAGCGGAGTTCGGGCTTATAAAAAAATTGTATAAACGAGGCCAAATAAACTAAGTGCAATAAAACCTTCCCCAAAATGTCTTCAGGTAATGAATTTATCATACTTCAATTTTAAAAATGTAAATTCCTGAAAAAAAAAACTGTTTTTTTTTTGGCGCGCTGAAGGAAAACAAAAGCAAACCGTCGGGTGTGCGCTTTCAGCTTGTTAGCTTCTTAGAGATAAACACCCTAAAGCGGATCCAGCAGATCCAAGCGTGTGTGGTATGATATGCGAGTAGCAGCGCCAACCAGATGGTTTGTTTTCTTTTTTCTGCCATTGCATAAGAAATATCAAGTTTTTCTTTTCTTGCACTCTTTTGTCAAAAGCCTATGCTCGCGAAATTTAAGTATAATAAATGCACCATCTAACGACATTTTTGCGAAAATGTTAGTTTTAATTTGTTCATCGGTTTATTTATACTATTTTTTTACACCCGAATAGCGCGATGTTGCTCCGTATTTTGTATAGAAAGATGGCCTGTGTGGCGTTCGTTGCACGTTTTGTGTTAGGGCTGTTGTGTACATGTCGAATTCGGGGGTTTTTACGTGCCAAACTAAGGAAGGGCACCTGGCACACCCCAGCGGATAACTGATGATTAATTTAGACCACCTCGGGATTTTTGTCGTGCAACCGAAGGCTCGGTTACACGACGCCTTTTCTGAAATAAGCCTTTGTCAAATTGCGGGCCCCTCGGTCAGGACTTGAACACGCCACCATAGGGATCCACAGGCAGACGCTTTAAGTTATATATTTAGGCTTATTTTTTGGCACATACGTTTCCTGAAGCACGGTCTGACGTTCGAACGCCGATCGATGTTCGTAAGTCAGGCCACACGCGAGGTGCAGACGACGCTATTCTTCGCTCTGATTGGAGGCAGCCTTTGCGCCTACCCTCTAATCCTTCGAATCTGAGCTCAACGCCCTGACGTCGCCGCACGCTCTAACTTCCCTATTTTCCTAAATTTATCATTGTATAATAGAGTAAGCGTGGAGATAAGGGGCGTGGTTAACCTCTCGCTTGAGTTATTTGGAGGGTTTATTACGTCGAAAAACTGTGATTTGAATGCGACACCACCGAGAAAGATTGCCATACTTGTCCTGCCCATTTTACGTTGAAACAAAAAGTATGATGTTGCAGTATTGTGTTAGCAACGTTCCGTTGCACTACCAGAGCAACGTCAGAGGCGGAGAATTCCGTAGTATAGCTAACTACTACTGCGTGTTTCTAATAAATATACAGGAAAATCGGACGCTCCAACTGGATCTATGCTAATTTTAGTTACCGTTTTTTTTCTTAAATTTCGATAATTGCGAAGGAAAAGTAAATTATACTAAAATTAAAAATGTCTATATGCGTTTCACTCTGTGAACGGTGTACACCAGGTGTTCTTGAAAAAAAAGGGGGGGGGGGTGACGAATATAAAAGGTATTCGTATATTTTTAACAGATACTCATATTAAAATTAAAAGACATTTTAAGATTTCATTCTTGACTTTCTCTTGTTAACGCACCTCGCGCTTGCCGAATGATTTTTTGCAAAAAAGAATACTGGTTTTGTTTTCGAACAATACAGCTAGTTATTTTCGTTGGTACCGTTTTTTATAGTTTCATTTGCGTGTGGCATTAACACTGCTTGTCTCAAGAGAGCATTGATAACCTCAGCAGTTCTGTTCACCACAACACTGAAAAAGAAGTCCCTCTTTCATATCCAACAAAACATGAAACACGTAAAACAAAATAAAGACGTGACAAAAAAAATGCATTTTAACTTTCTAGCTTTCGAAAAAAGAAAAAAACAAAACAAAAACAATTGACACGCAGGAAAAAACGACCATATTTGCCTACGCCGTTAAAATTATAAATGGAGAAAGATGACCCGCGGTAGTGGCCGAAATAGCTCCACGTGCCTTTATTTTTAGTTTCAAGTTACAATTATTCGAGAAAAACGTGGCAGTATTACAGAAAAAAAAGAACAGAAATATGTAAAAATATAGCACAGGTAAATTAATCTTTAATTGGAAGCGGGGTCTTGTATCAAAACCGCTACGAAACGAAAGTTTTAGGGGTGTTGTCAAGGAAACTCCAAATGTTTGTTTTAGTAAATGTTTTAGGAAACGGTAAAATAAAATAGAAGCTTTCGTCCACGACAGTTCGGGCGTAATTTTATCCCTTTAGTTCAAACTCTGACTTCATAAAAAATATATAAAAACTAAGTTCATTTAAAATTACATTAATGAATACCTTTTTAATGAAATTCCTGCAAATGTTTAATATCTCATATCTTGTCTTCAATGCACATTTTATATATTTTTAGTGCAGATAAGGCCAGTGTGTGCATCGTTCCCTAAAACCTGTAGTAAAGAGAAAAATGAAGACATGTTAAACGTTTTAAACGTGTTGAACGTGCTCATATTAGCAACAATGTGACACCATCGCAAGCAAGCTATCAAGCGAAACCAGAGTTCAAATGATTTTAACGTAACCCCACAAAGGTGTCAGTCTGAAATATCAAGAGCGCCATTGTTAAGTTCCGATGAAAGCTAACACTTTAATTAACATTGCACCAAACAGAAGCCGCAGTCGCTGTTATTAAGTAAGACTCGTCGTATTACAAACAACCAATAAGGACGGGGTTGTGCGTTCATTTATGAATATTTTGGGTGTTCACAAAGATACACTCCACGAATGCGCACAGTTTTTTGTGAAGATTTATTGGAAGCAAAGAAGGCCAAATATCACGATTTGAAATCGCTCAGAAATATTTAATTTGATACCATAAAATGGCGCGAAATATAAATGAGAACAACATCTGGTAGAAACTGGGACTAGGTGCCTTCTTGAGCATTAGCAATCCTCAAAACACACATAAAACCCATGTCCTAGTTTTCGTGTAACCTAATATAACAAAAATTAAAAAAAAGTGATTTAAAAGAGAAATACATTTTGTTACGATGAGAAAACTTGCGTCTCAGTCGCGTTTGCATGGAATGAACGCTACAAAAGCGAATGAGATTCGCAAACCACACGTGCCCTTATTTTTGAACAGCGTGTGCTGTATATATTTCTAAGCTAAAGAACCTCATTAGCAATGTAACAAGCTGTTGGCTCGTCCTGTTCTTCAACCGGCACAACTAAGAGCCGGGCCCTCGAGAATTGATGGACACATTATTAATATTGATTCACAAGCTCGTTTTTCCGATATATTTTTAGGGTGAGAATATTTTATACTCGGTTCCGTGTTAGCTTTATGGGGCAAGCCTGCTTAGTGTGTACGTAGGAGGTGCGGAAGTTTTTGTGCCGATTAATGCGCAACAATTGAGTCTTTAAAACTTGCATGAAATCGCGATCATGTTCAAGTTTGAAGTTTGCTTTTATCGGGAAAGCGATTTCAAGTAAATGTGGACGTAATTGTCTGTTACGCACGTATACACACGTACATCGTTGCTACTCCAGAAACAACGCGATGTTTCTCATTATTTTGTTGTATCCATAATTAAGGAAAATAAGCAAAACGGCACAAGCAAGCTTCTTACAGTGCTGTTTTTATAACAAAAGAAAAAAAATTGTTCTTTTTAATGCAGCATGGATCAATTTATCCGAGCGTAATACCCCTGTCAGACGGCGTTTTAAATATCCTTTTCACTAAGCTCCTTTATAAAATCGACGAACCAGCGCACGCCGTAGAGCACGTGCGCGCGCAACAGAGCACGTGCGCACTCCACATCGCGAGCTGATTGGCCGATTTTTTAAAGGAGCTTAGTGAAAAGGAGCTTTAGAACGCCGTCTGACTCCGGTATTAGAGAATTGAAACATGTTCGTGCCTTTTAGGAAGGCGGCTTCACCTTATGCTCCAAAGCGCGTAGCGAAGTATCCTTCCGGGGACGGAGACGCCCTATTCGCAACTCGTTGTCATTGCAGAATAGTACATCACGCTGCATGATATCATCTAGTAACGTTAATTCATAGTATTTTGTAGCAAGTGAATGTACTGTTGTTTAATTTTTCTTTTTACTTTGACTTGTTGCGTAGAATTGTCGTATAATGTCTTGGAGAGTTGTTGTTATTATGTAACTATCTTGAGCTGCTGATCTTCAGGGGGCAGAGACAGTGTCAGGCACCAAGCCATTATTATCTCTGCCCCATACGCGGCAAACCGGTAACACATGAAGAAAAAAAAAAGATAGCACTAAGACAAACGTGAGAAGGCGACAACATAAAAAAGGAGATCGCTGAAAAGTGCCAGTGATTTTTATCTTCAAATTTTTAAAATGCATGAAATACAGTATTTAGGAGTGATCGTTTAAAATGATTTAGAATACATTAAACCGTCATTTTTGGAGAGTGAAGAGCCTTCATTTTCTATCGAATTCCGGGATACACTGAGGGCGGAAACTAAATTGGCGTATAGGTCTTGTTTCGTCAGGTGACGTGACATCAAATTTCCTGCCAAATTTAGCAGGGAAAATGAATTGGTGCATCGGTCACGTGGCATCCATTTTTCCGCTAAACATAGCGGGGAAACTGAATTTATGTATAGATGACGTGACCTCAAGTCACGTGACCTCAATTTTCCCGCTAAATTTAGCGGGGTTACTGAATTTGTGTATTGGTCACTTGATGTCACGTCATGTGACTCCAGGTCAAGTGATATCTTTTAGGGAACGAGAATGAACGTTCAGCTTTAAATTTATGCCGCATGGCAAACGGACGTAATAATAAAAAAAATATATATCGATTTATTCGCTAAATTTAGCGAGGAAACTGTATAGTGGTATACGCCACGTGATGTCAGCTCACGTGACATAAATTATTCCGCTAGATTTAGTGGAGAAACCGAACTGGCGTATACACCGTTCCAAGTAGGTCGAAGCAGAAAGGGAAAAACACTCTCAAACCAGAGCGCTGCGCCAACGCTCCGCTTACCCTTTCCCTCGAAAGCTCGTCTGCTTCACGGAGTGAACTGTTACCGGAGGGTGGAGAAAGCACGTGCGCAGTGTACGGAGGCAAGTTGTTTCGACAATGTTAGGTGCCGCTTTGATATTATAGCGTGGTTTCGCGCGTGACATGGCCTATGCAAGAAAAGAATCGACTGGGCAGCACTGTGCTGTAATTAATTGTGCAAATAACAACAAAAAAAACGTAAAATAAACTTTGGTTTAGTGTGCGAGACCCACGCTGTCAAACAGGATGAACGTGGGTGCGGTATGTTTATGCTGCACCGGTTCCCCGCTGCTCCGGAGCTACAACGCCGGTGGCTGGCGAATTTAAACAGGAAAGACTTCTTGCCATCGAAGAGCAGTCGTGTGTGCTCCGACCATTTCTTGGACGGCCGGCGAACTGCGGAGAACCCCGTGCCGTTCCTTCGCCAAACCGAAAGGTAAGCGGAGGGCAGCTTAAACATTGAAAAAGAAAACAGTTGCGTGACTCCTGGTCCACTGATTTAATAACTCTATTTTTCTTCAGGTGGTGATTGGCAGGCGACGCCTGGTGCGGAACGAAAATGCGCCGCCGAATTTGAGGCGTCGGGTATGCGTAATTCGATCGTTTTTAGGGGTTTCTGAAATTGTCAATTTACCATGAATACGTTAGTGTGAATGGCCGAACGCTTCAATTACTTGCAGAGAATGGAAAGCAACAGCAACACCCGCGATGTCCACGGAGGTCTGAGCCGCTAACCGCGCAGTTAGTTCAAATGTTCCAGGCGCCCCCAAGCTGCGACAACTCAAGTTCAGCGCAAATTCACATGCCGTAATTCGTGCCATCCTTGCTTCGTTCAGTCCTCAATTTCACTAGTGATCCTCAATTTCACTAGCGATCCCCAACCTCGCTAGCGATCGAAACGCCGAGTTCGGTTTGGGAGCGATGGCTGCCCCAGAACCGCCCTATAAATTACCCACAAAAAGATGCTAGGAAAGCAGGATGCACTTTTCCCCATGCCTGACATACCGATTGGGATAGTGCTTTCCTCCATGGACGAAGACGATGAGCCGAGGGCGCCGAATACGGCAGCCGTGCCGGCAGAAGCAGCTGCGATCGGTGTGACTCGGTGAGCAGGGTAACAGTTCAGTAATGGCGGTCGGTCATTCGGACGGTTTCAGATTCTCCCAAATGCCCGGATGAGGGTAGATGGCGCTACACTCGTTAAAATGGCGCCGCCCAGAAGCCCAACTTGGAACGGTGTATAGGTCACGCAACATAAATTTTGCCGCTAACTTTAGAGGCAAATGCGTGGACGGACGAACGGACGGACGGACGGTCATGATTTTGGGATTGAGGAGTAGCGTTAGAACGTATTTCATGCTTTAAAAGAAGCTCGAATTTGCGCCTTTATCAACCCAGCAGTTTACCAGAGAGTACGGAAATCTCATTGGAGTCGATAATAACTTTTGCATTTATCATATATTGTTTTATTTTTTTAATATATGAATTTCAAAGGTCTTGACGTCTTATAAACCACAAATGAAAAAAAAAACTGAAAAAAAAACATCCTGGCTAAATATTTTAGAAATACGACGTAATGTTTTGGTAGGTATAACTACACCTGGTTAGGTGTACGAAAAAACAACTGCGCAAACTCACACATGAGGCACTCGATGTATCGCTATCATCGGGTAATTATGTATGCACTATACTCCGTTTCACCTTAGTCTGAACGTACTCAAGGCTAGACCACACACAAACACGCACACTCACACACACACATACTAGAAGCGCAAGGTCACGGTGCTGTCACTACGGTTGTTTTGTTTTAGCCGATTGTAGCACAAGCACAAAAGGATGACGAATAAGGTAAAGCTGCTATTTTGTCGTTGCTTGATTGACCCCATTATAGATTGTGTACTTGGTTTCAACGTAAGTCTAGACGCAGCCGACACTACGAGTTAACGGGAGTTAACGGGACCAATTAGGCAGCGTCAAAAGCGCGAGTCACTAAGACCTTTTTGCTTTGCTTATGTTTTGTTCCGTGATGATTGAACACATACACGAACACCGTGATGGTGCGCTTTTGGCGTTGTCTGGCTGCTCCCGTCTGCTCGTTGCGCCGGCTGCGTCTGAACTTAAGGTAAAACGAATTATGGTGTTGACTATGTTCGGACTTAAAGTGAACCAAACTATACACTAAGAGATCCAGTGCTTCTATTTTCCCGTAAAGCACTATAGGGCGAGCCGATCGCTGCAATCTACCGCTCCGCGGATGACGGAGCTGAAAACACGTTCAGGCCTCAGAAAACGCTCTGCGCTGCGACACTTGGTTTGATGCTTCACTTGCTTGCGCTTTTCGCTGTGTCACAACTCACAGTTTTTTTTGTTACGGTCTAAACACATAGGCAGCTTCGTCGTTACAGCGATTGGCTCTTCTAAGTGCTTTGCGGTAAAGTGAACGCACTGGATATTTTTTAGAGTGTAGAAGACTGAGTCGTAAATACACAAGTCCATACAGAAATTTGTTACACTCCTGTTAAGTTATGTTAACTTAACTTATGCGCATCTGTTAAGTTATGAGGATGACGGCTTACTCGCCCATTTATAAAGGCCCGCCATTTATGAATATCGCGTCCGCTCGAAAGTAACGGAAGCAAAAAATATTTGTAGATTGACAAATATTTAACTTTGTGGTACAGGATATCGATTAAGATCCACCCGACGTAAAAAAAATAAAGTCACAACAAGAACTGAAAAGCTGCCCGAAGCTTGTAAATTAAATACATTGAGCACGCACGTATTTGGTTTCCAGCGAACTTGGCCTTCCGCCAAAGAAAAGTACACCCCCTCAAAAAAAAAAAAATAAAAAAAAATAAAAGAAGCTTAGTAAGATTGCGTGCTTGCCAAGGCGCATAAAAGGCGAAGGTCTCATTCGGTCTTATCTTTGTTGCGGCTTAGCTTTCCATATAACAAAAATAAACGTATACCAAGGCACTGTAAAAAAGGATGTCTGCCGCCAATCTCTTCTTTGCACACGCCTCAGTGGATAGAAAGGGCGGCGATTTTTTGGGGGTTGTTTTTATTTTTTGTATTGCTCCACCGATTTCCTCCACTAATCTCGAGAAGGGTACTTATCATGTCTGCTGTATGCTTCTCTTGCATGACTGAGTTTGTTGATATGTGCATTAAAGCTCCCTAATAAAAGCCAGACAAACTTGGAGTCTTTTTAGCAACTATAATAAGACTATCATCAATGTACCCCCCCCCCCCGGTTCTATACTTGGTTCACAGCTAACCTAACAAGGCGGTGGCAGCTATCTGCTTGTTGGACCAATCATAGAGTTAATCTAATGTACGCTAGAGGTTCAACTGGTGCTAGTGTGCAAATTGAAGCAAACTGCAAACAGTCGAAAATTGACTTCCCGTAATAAATTGCAACGTAAAAAAGTGAATGCATTTTATCCCTGCGCTTGACTTTAAGAGCGAAGATCACGTATAATTTGTACGTACTAGGTAGCGCGGAACCTTTCTTAGTCACTCGGACAAAATAATTGGTGAGCCACAGCGTTTTGTTTTCAAATTCATGGCATTAAACACAGTGCTAAAACAGCTTAATACGTGCATTTATGTGCAGTCTGTCGGACACTGTTAGCGCGAACACGGCGTCGGCGCGTTTCAGAATGGGGAATATACGTGCCAAACGAACGAAGGACACCTGGGAAACCAAGAGAGATGACAAGAACCACGCAGTAAACACTGGATCATCAACTCCCTGTGCATGTACGGTCAAAATAGATTGAAGGCCACGTAATATAGTCCGATTTACAATAAATAAGTAATGGGTTATTTTTTCTGCTCGTGAATATCTGCGAAGATGCTTGTTCTGCCTGGCAGAGAAAATAATAATAAGAAAATACCTTTTATAGCCCAAGTACTTTGTTCCATACGTTTCGAATGTTTCTAACCGGGCGTAAACGACGGGGTCATTTTAAAGCGCAGCTCTCAGGCGTCCGTTCCCGGGTTGAGCGGCGTCGTCGTCGGCCACGGCGTCGGCGTAACCGCTCACGTTGCATTATGGATCGTTTCCCCTCTGAAGTTAGCCGGGAAATTTTCCCGCTAAATTTAGCCGGAAATGTTTCTTCAAAGTTAGCGGGGAAATGTTTTCGCTAAATTTAGCGGGAAAATTGACGTCACGTGACCTCAACACCTATTCAGTTTCCCCGCTGAATTTAGCGGGGAAAAGATGTCACGACTTCGTGTCACACCACCCATGAACAAATTCAGCCGCAGGAGGAGAGGAGGAGGAAAGGGAGGAGGGAGGAGGAGGGGAGGGAGAAGGAAGAGGAGTTAGGGGGAGGAGGAGGGGCATCCCTCCCCTCCGTACCCTCTTCTCCTCCTCCTCAAGAGCTGCGCTCTAGTTTCGCATTACAGAGTTTTGTAATCGTCTTTCATATTTTTATATAGTGACCGGTACGGGCATATTAGCAATATATAAGTGTCACCGGAATGCTGGCGAAGCTTGAACACACTCTACATTCCTTTCGATTGTTATTTTGCTTAGAATCGTCGCTCCTTTTTACAGACCTGCTATGGAACTGAGGTATGGGCCTGAAATATAGCGAAGTTTAACATCGTTGGCTGGTGATGAAAATTACTGCAACAAAAGCAATTACACTTTTACAATGGTAATAAAGGTACATGCTATTCGGGTACGACCGAAATTACAAAAGTGATCCATGTTAATATCCGGCGAAGAGACAAAATGCGCACGTGTTTTCCCATAGGAATGCGCAAGAACACCGCAAGAGTCGACTGGTTGCTGTCTGCTTCAGCTTGCGTCCCGGAAGTCGCATAGGCACTAGCGCCAGTTGAACCTTGTGGGATTTCCCTTGCTGCTACCCATCTCGGGGAATGACACAGCACACCGGTTCAACAACACGTAAACATTTAATGACCGCTATCGCCTGCGCCGCGATCCCAACAGCCCCCGCGCATACGCTGCGACGGCCCTTTATCAGCGGCGGAGCGCCGCTCGCGTGGCCAGTTGCCCTTGGCCCCCTCGTGGTGAAGATGACCACTCATGATTGTCGGAGGGACAACCTGGGCCAAACGCGTGGAATCCCCAGGTGGTCCACAATCTTTAACGTACATTATAATAACTCTACAGCTACCAAATGACCACCCGTCTTGCAGCATGTGATAACGTTCTCTAAGCACGCTCCCGCGCAGAGAGCGGGATCAGGCGAGAAATGGCAGGCGATTGATTGGCCCTGCGAGCCACTAGTTTCTACCACCCTGCCAGTGCAGCGATGAACTGAGTATAAACTGCAGTGCGAGCATCTAGCAATTGAGAAAGTTATTTTTCAGGTATAAATAAATGGCTGCTCATCTATTCTCTCTATATAGAGAGCCAGCTGTATAAGTGTCAACCAAAATTAATAAACGTCTCCAACGATGAAACTTGTCTGGCATTTTACTTCTGCTATTTTTGTGACAGTTGATTATGTTTTTTTTTGAGTGAGTTATATGTTGTTGTAAATATTACATTTAAGGTAGTAGGTTATAAATTCAGGGGGGTATTTTGGCCTTGAGATGGGTAGGTTGTCTCCGCTGAAGAGGAAAATAAAAAAAGTGCATTAGTGCCGCTCTTTGTAAGGTGTATCTTGCAGTAGGGACGCTCACTTTTACAACGGCAGTCCACGTTGAGAATGGGATGTGAGGGATTTAAGCTCGTAATTTCTGTGTCTACAGTGTGAGTTCTTGCGTTCTGCCGAATTTCGGTACGTAAACAAGGACGACCTCCGATATGGGGTCTTGTATCTTTATATGTGTTAAAGAGTTTAGTCTCCTTTCAAAAGCCATCTCTTCAAAGACGACAACTTATTTTCAACTGCTGATAGGATTAACCCGACTTGCGTTCCACTAAAAACGTTTTTGACATTTATTGTTTGTATAATTTGTGGGGATTTCCTGAAATATTTAGGAGAAATGTTGTAAGAATTGTGTATGTGTATTGTCCCATCACATTATTTAAGTACGCCCACTGTTGTATTTGGTCAGTTTTTAGCAAAACTGTCTTTTCAAAACTTTAAATGACTGGGGCCGCAAATCAAAGGATACCTTCATCTCAAACTTTATATATATATATATATATATATATATATATATATATATATATATATTCAAAAATATCCATCAAGCTTTTTTTGCGTTTTGTTTCTGAACTAGAAAATAACCTTTCAATATATCTGGATTATCAGTGGTAAAACTTGTCAACGTCTCTGTAATTTTGACGCATAATTTAACATTTTACTTTGCAGCAAAAACACGAAGGTTGAGATGTCTTTCGCTTATAATATTACAAAAACAAGTACAGATAAAAAAATTGTTGTAAAACAAAAACAAAAGCGATGTGTGTACTCCGTAGACCTCGTGTAGCTATATTTATAATAAGTTTAGCAGAAGGAGACATTATACGGAACATAAAACATGCGATCCTCTTAAACTTTGTCGTTAGTTTATAAGCAAAACAACGTTCATTACTTCAGGAACTATTTTTAAAACCGGAACATTAGAAACGATTCTTGGCGTATAAAGCGGTAAAAAAATATCATATAGCACGCACAAAAAAAAAGACAAAGAAAATGAAAGAAAAACGCAAACACAATTTACATTGACTCACGTACTTCTAACATAAAGGAAACGCACCATCAATCTTGCCAGTAAATTGCCTGAAACTATTGCAGAACGAAAAAGGAAAGAAACTAAGTCTAGATCGAAAGCAACTCAATTTAACTTCTTTCAAATCGAGGATCTTTCCCAGGTTGGTTTCACGCTTTTTCTTGTTTTGTGATATTTTTTGACACAAGACGTAATTTCAGCGGATCGATCCATTGAATGACCTTTTGTGGCAGAAGTAAATGCAAACGTAATTTATAAAAATGTTAAAACAAAAATATATCCAATACCAGCTATGCACGGCAATATAAACAATGTGGAAGTAGAAGCCACTGAATAAGAGCCATGTTAGGAAACCCGTAATTGTATTGCGATGTGGTTCTTAAGAAAGGCTTCAATAGTGTCACATACAAAAAAAAAGAAACACGAGAGACGGCAAAAATATTGTAACGTTGCATTGGATCATTCGTGCCTAGCATGCATTCGTGAGAAAGTGTCTTCGCACCTTTAGAAGAAATAAATACAGCAGAAAATGGAAGACGTGTTATCCGTTAATGCCATCCTTATACCTCAATAATCCCGTTCGTTTTTGTTGCAAGGCATTAAGTTGGGCTAGTTGGTAGAGAATTATAAAATAGCAGCGCTAAAGTAGACGAAGGACTAAGGAATTTCGGATTGTGGTATGACTTCTGCGCAGTAAGTCATACAACAACGAAATAATCCGGTCACATGTGCTGAATACGAAAGGGGTGGATCAGTCAGATTACGTCTTCTGTTTTTATGTTTTGTTTGTCAGAGTGCCTAGCTTACTCATTATGTTGAACGCCCGTCATCAGGATATCACGGGTCAATAACTCGCAGGGTTATTTATTGACATATAAGGCCACCCTATGTTGTTTCGGTTTTCATGCTTATATATTTTTGCCGCAATAGTCCTTTACTATCCTCGCCCCATTGAATACCGAGATAAACGATACGGTCTCAAAATTAATGTCCGTGGAGATAGTCCGCACCATTAGCTGGACACTGGGTCGACATGTAGGTCGTCGTTACGGTGAGATGTCTGATTCGATAGGAAGCCAAGGTCGATAAAATCAATCCCAGTAGCGCAGTTTGGACAGAAGAAAAATCCATCCTAACGCATTCTGCCCTACCCTAATTGGGTCGACTCTTTATATGACCGATTAACCTTTTTTATTTTTTTGACTTCCATCTTTTTCTTTCGGTACCGGGTAGCAACTCTGTAAAAAAAGACGCAAGGCCTAGACTTTCGGAAACACCAGCGCTTGTTACTTTCGCCAAAACGTCTGCTTGGTAAAGTCTACTCACGGAATTTGTCAAGACATTTCTTGGCCAGGCATATAGATAATTTTCTTATATCGTGGAAGCTTATATTGCATCTCACCTTAACAAGAGTCCTCGCAAAGGAACCTCTTGAGAAGCGCGAAATGGACCGCCGACGTTTCCTTAGAAAACATTGCTTCTCCGGCAGACTTTTAACGATACCTTGGCTGCTACTATAGGGCTTCTAAGAAGATTTGTTTTGCATTTTAATGCGATAGCATTCTTCAGCCTCTTCACCCCGTTTTCGCGATACGGGATCTGGCCTCTAATGTGCCGTTCTTACGCGCCGCGCTTACGCAGGCGCCGCGCGTATGCGGAGCGGCAATGCGCACTCCTTCACATTTGCACCGTCTTCGAAGGACCTGACGTCCTTGACGTCGCCCTCGACGTCGTTCTGGAAGTCGTCCTTTAGGTCATTCTAGAGGTCGTCATTGACGTCCTCTTTGACGTCGTGCTCTAGGACGTCGTCCTCGACGTCGTCCTTGACGTTGTCTTTGAGGTCGTCATAGAGGTCATATAGAGGTCGTCCTTGAGAACGCCCTAGATGCAGTCCTAGACGTCATCTTTGACGTCGTCCTAGCAAGCAGATAAACCCACGCCGCGCGTACACGGAGCGGCAGTACGCACAGATTCACATTTGCGACCGAGGTACGAAGCTGTCACTCATGACTGCGGCGCAAGCAGTGAAACCCACGCCGCGCGTACACGGAACGGCAGGAGGCACATATTTACATTTGCACCCAAGCTATGAAGTGATCATTGGTTTGAGTTGAGCTAATTGATACATGGTCAGTTATGGTGGTGAAACATCTTGAACAAGAAATCATTACACAGAGACGAAGCAATCACTCAATTTCGAAGTGGCGCACTGCAGTCGCGCTGACGTCAATGACTGCGTCGTGAACCATTCATAAAATAAGGTGTTTACTCAAAATTTGTGTCGCCATATTTCCAGTGAGCTGCGTCGTGAGTCTCATGACAAATGCTATCGCGATTCATAGACAACCAACAATAGTGGTTTCTGCAGCCAGTTGTTTTACTGCATCCGTCTTCGCGCATTTTCAAGATGAGTAGTCAAGCGGCGTTAGAAGCGATAAAATCTCCATTTGATCTCGAGTTTCTAACAAGTACCACAACTCTTATCTACCGGGGGCTTTCCTATTGAATGCAGGCGGCGCGCCGTCATTTTTCTCTTTTGACGCGTCCTATACATGCGGACGCCAACGCTGCTATTGGTCTGCCGTGTCTGCGGGTGACACGTCCCTGTTTGCGAGCGTGCGCATACTGTTCTGCACAGGGATTGCCGGCGACGCACTGCCGGCGACGCACCGCATTGACGGCGACGCTTTACTTTTTTGGGTGAACCACATCCCGTCACTCACCAACTCGACGGCGGATGATTGGCTGGAGGATGGAAGGAGGCAGTAGATGGGATAGAGGAAAGAGTGGACGGCAAACGAGAACCTTGACGCCTAGAATGCGCTTAGAATGAGAATGGGTTATTTAATGCAGGATGCATTTTCTGTAAAAAAAGAACAAAATGTAGGCGGACGCATTCTTTTGTATGGCATGTAAATCACGGTGTGGTTAAATTTTCGACTGATTTGGTCTTTCTCGTGGTCTCGTGGCCGACTCTTCTAAATTCATCTAGGAATCTCGGTCGCGTGTACCGTAATTTCACTGAAGCTGGTAGCATCCATTTATGACAATATTTCTCAATCCTTAATTCGACAGAAATTTCTGGCTTCCCTCGGGGCGTTTCAATTCTGCAAAGACGATCAATAATAGTGAGGTCTCAGACTGAAGAACGAAATAGGTTGATAATATCCTCATGCCCCCGTGGCATCATTATATATCGAACACTCATTTCCAAGAAACTTTTCGCGGAGAATATTTTTCTTTCACAAAGGCAAGGTTCGGTGATTTATTTTTTCGTTGTAATTGTTTCACGAAACTCGCCTTTTTTTATATAAGTAATCGGCTCCTTGATACTCCTTCAACTCGTACTATAAAGAGAACAGTAGAATGTACGCAATACATCTCCTCATTAAAATGCTGAGAAGACTGGAGCCCAGAAAGGCGCTTCAGTTATGAGAAGACATTCTTTTAACGTACACCATGTACTCTGCGGATAAGGGTCTCCTTGCTTCAAAGACGGGAGGTTGCAATTAAGGAACGCCGATTTGGAGTTTCCATTTGTAGAAAAGACAATGAAATTGACATTAAGCCCCAGGGGATACGTTTCGCAGTGGTTGCGGATTAACTTTTTTCGTCCGTGTTAACACACGGACAAATGGCATTGTTTACGAATGCGTACGAGGCCAGTATTTTTGCACTTAGTGGAGCGCGAACAAAGCCATGAAACATCTCAACAGGATCAGTGGCCCAATTTAATATTTTTTAAATATTTGAAGCACACCATTTTGGTAGCTTTGCGAGTTTTAAGGCCCGTTTCACGCACTTGCGGCTTTTTGGAACCGAGTGCCTTAAAACATCTTAAAATCTCTCACGACGAGAGAACAGACTGGCATGCTGGCGCCATCTATGCGGTGACCCTGTGCGAAGAGGGCACATAAAAATAATGAACAGATTTAAAACATTTTGTTTCTTTTAGTCAGCTTGCCAGAACGGTGTTAACATTTTCTAAGTAAGTTTGCATCTAGAAACATTAACCATCATACCGCGTTGTTTTCTAAAATGAAGCAAATGTGAATGGAAATTTTATTTGAAATGACCAACCAGAGAGTTGATAAAATTGTCATCAACCGTTTCCTTCAAAGTCTTACATGTTTGAAATGAATATAGGGAATTAGTGTATCACGTGATGCATATTTTGCCGCTAAATTTAGCGGGGAAACTGAATGGTCGAATAGGACACGAGACGTCGATTTCCTCCGCTAGATTTAGGGGAGAAACTGGAGTGGTATCTAGGTCAGAAGAAGTGGATTTTTCCGCTACATTTAGCGGGTAACTGAAATGGTGTATGCGTCACGTGACGTCGATCCCCGCTAAATTTAGCGGAGAAACTGAACTGATGGTTTGGACACAAGACGTGATTTTCCCCGCTAAATTTAGTCGGGAAACTGAGTTGACGCATAGGTGACGTTCCGTGAATTTCCCCGAGGTCACGTGACGAAGGTGATGTGACGTGACGCTACTCTTCCGCCAAATTTAGCGGGGAAACTGAATGGGTGTATAGGTCACGCGATATAAAATTTTCTGCTAAATTTAGCGGGGAAAGTGAATTGGTCTGTATGTCCCGTGACGTCGGGTCACGTAACATCAATTTTCCCGCTAAATTTAGCTGAGAAACGGAATCCGTGTATGGTACTCGTGGTATCAATTTCCCCGCTAAATTTATCGGGAAATGCACTGACGGAAGGACGGGCGGTCACAATTTTGGGATTGGGGGTAACGTTAAAAAGCATTTCATGCATTAAAATTTGCCAAATTGCTAATTTACAAATAATTTTTTCAAGCGAAACAATTCCGAGGTTGCCCGCGGTAGTCTTATTCCTCGAAACATTGTAGCATCCACACTACCGGAGGTAAAATGTAGTTAACGTATTATCGCCATCTGAAACGTAATATAAATGTATACGTTTAAAAGGGTTACACAGACGTCTCAAAAATGTGGAAAATCTGTTGGTACGAGGAAACTGATTGTCGATGTCTTTGATAGAAGAGTTTAGCTTTTATATATCACATAAGTGCAACGTTCATATATGCTTTATAAAAAAGTAACTAGAAGGCAGAATCAGTTAAATTTAGATCGTCCCCAAACGGCAGCGGCCGTATTGTTTATGACACTCTGGAGCAGAGCACCCAAAAGAGTGTCCCGGTGGATTATACCTCTCAAAGCAAGGTATGAGCCAATTAATGCATTCCCTGGAGAAATTCTAGTCAATGACGAGAAGCCAAAAGTTGCTGTCTTAAAAATACAATGTTCAGTGGGACTGTATAGCTGGTAAAATAGTCATAATCAGCGCCGGGAAGCGTTTTAGGTCCTGAAAGTTTCTAGACCTTGTTACTCTCTAGGCCCCCGCGAGGGTCGCAATCGATGGATCTTTGCGTACGTTTCGGGTAACTATAGCTACTCAGAAAAATTTTAGAATGCGAGTTGAAAACAATGCAGCTGGATCCAATTGCGATCACAGCATTTATTCTCCGACACTGGGATGCAGACTCGTGATTTCGTCCGCTTTGAGAGCATTATGCATCTTCCCGGCCTCTTGTTGCCGAATAAATTGAAACCCGCAAAGATTTCTTTTTCGTTGGTGGCGCCGACGTCCACTTGCAGCTATCGATTCTGTCCATGATGGTCACCAACGTTGTTGATCTTCCTGGGAGACAAACCATGTCCACAAAAGCTGCCTCATTCTACACGACATCTGACGGGATTTTCACCGCAATCGAAGATCCCCGAAGGTCACTAGTTTCTGCTGACGCCAGTGCATCCCTCCGTGCTTCCCATTTCAATGTCTGAAGAGCATTGAAGGTCAATGAGGACAACTGTATACGACCAAGTGCGCCATCAATCATGTACTACGTCGTACTTGCTCCGTTCGTCGTGTCTTCGGCCATAGACAACAGATCGATAGCTTCCCCACGACCACCGTTCATTTCTGCTTGATGTGTTCGTTTTGAGCTGGAACGACATTGCTTTCATGATGAAATATCTTTATGTTCTGCGTATTTTATACGTTGCCTTCTGCGTAATGACGGTGGCTGCTACATGGCTTTTGTCTGCCGAAATTGTCTGCCGAATTGTCTGCCGAATTTTAATATCCGATTGACTAGCCGTCCTAGTCAGTTAGTAGCTTTTTCTAATACTATAGCAATAGCTGTTCGGGAACATAAAATATATATAGACAACACACCTCAAATAGCTGCCAGGCTCTTTAAATCGACCGCAGAAATCGGTATCTTAACCTCTCGGATTCTAATTTTGTACAGCGTTGGCCACAGGTGGTGCACTTGTTTTATAAAATAAATTCGCAAAGAGTGAACTTAGCTGAGGAAAAGTAAAAAAAAGAAAGAAAAAAGGCTTAACTCCTATGAAAACGCAGCGAAGCCACCGGTCTTCAAACCATAGGGCGCCCTATGGTTTGAAGACCGGTTGCTTCGCTGCGTTTTAATACGAGTTAAGCCTTTTTCTTTTTTACTTTTTCCTCAAGTAAGTTCGCTCTTTGGGAATTTTATAGAAAAAATGCACCACCTGTGGCCAACGTTGTACAAAATCGGAACGCGAAAGGTTAAGAAACCGATTTTTCCTTTCGATTTAAAGAGCCTGGCCGCTATTTGGGACACGCAGTAGTACAAGTGCAGTATAATATCTGTAACAAAAAGCGTCCCTGATAACAAAACACATGCATTGAAGCCACACTATGCACGGTTTATAGTGAAGCGTAAAAAAAGCAGTTATTAGGTCCTCCTAAAGATATCCGATTGCAACTTTAAAGAATTACTGGGCGTTCGGGAAAAAAGAGAAGAGAGTTTTTATGAGCGCCAAAACTAAACTATAAATTGCCGAACGATCGATTTCTACCCAAATGGAGCGCTATATTGGTTAGAATGAGATGCATAAGTGTCCTGACTCATAGATATCTGATTCAAAAGTTAAAGCAATTTTTGGAAAAAAGTGCAATATGAAGGTGTATTCCCCCGTGAAGCTCAGGAATACATAGATATGAATGGCGCGTTCCACCGGGAACGGGCTCCCATTTTTTCGTTTATAGATCGATTATATAACTTTCGAATTTGACAACGGTATTGGTTCAGAAATCTTTGACATTTGGTTTCAACTGATAACTCTAGATTTGTGCAGAGACCGAGCATTTGGCCCCATTGATAGTTTACTTTTGGAGCCGGGAACTCTGTTCTCTTTGTTTTTTCTCAAACACTCGTGATTTTCAGATGCGATACGTATAGCCAAGCGAATTTAGTGTTTACTCTTATGTGTTTACTCCTTCCACTGATACTAAATGATACACTCAAAAAAATCTGGCGGGTCTACTTTTCCGCAAAGCAATTGTGAGAGACAATTGCTGTAATCAATGGAGGAAATTAAACAAATGACGAGACTGAAAAAAAGAAGAAGTTTAGAGAACAGTTTGGGCTGGGACGTTGAGCATTACGTTTCTAGTATAACAGTGCAGACTGTGTTTCGAGTCTGACGATTCTTTCAGCTTCCTACGTATAGTTTACAGCGATTGGCTCTCACGATAGTGTTTTGAGATATAGAAGGTGATCGAGGTTTCTTAAGATGTACTTGCAGCCGGAATACATTTAACATAATCGTTTAATAACTTTCCAACTGACTTTTCAGAGATTTGTTTTAAAGATTATTCGGGATGTCAGGCACGTGGAGGGTATTTATCTCTTGGTTATTTTCATAACATACATTTCGTTTATTCTAATTTAGAATCGAAAATACACAAAATAAAAATTAAAAGGGTCCATATACGGAAAAATATAAGCGAAATTCTGTACGTGATGCGGATTTGCTGAAATGCCCCGGCAAATATTTACATTTTTGCAGGAAACGCACGAACAGGTCTGTTTGGCCACCATGCAAACGCATTGAAAGAGAACAGCGAAATGGTATGGTTCCTTCATGTTTTGCATTAAGCCGTGAAAATCGGTCTAAAAGCCGGCCCCTGGGGCAAAGTTTGCAGAGCGAGGGACGTCCAAAAAATGTCTGAGTCGTCTTCGTGACTTCGAATGCAGCTCAGCCTTTCTCTTTTCTTTTATAGTAGTAGTTTCTTTTGCTCGCCGTATGATTTCTGCTTCAGTTTGTTTTTTTATCTCGTTTTCGGATTCAATGCTGGATGTATTTTGTGATTCATGCCGCAGCAGGCGAAACGGCGACAATATAAAGAAACACAAACTGGTGGAGAGCATTTGGCATACTGAGGGCTTTTCAGGGTAAAAATAAAAGTACGTTCACTGAAGAGAAACGCGAGCTTTGTTTTTATTATGATATTCAAGGAATGGTAAAGCATTTTGTACGACAACATCTTAAATATGGTGAAGATTACCTTAGACTGACGTTACTTACCGGATATGAGAACTATATTCGCACGTTAAAACTGTGTGGATGACCGAAAGTGAGAAGAAGTCACTTTTACTTCGGAGATACTTCGCAGTTTGTTCTTTTAAATCCTAGCTTTGTTCATTCCAAATTATTAGAAAGTTAGATGGTAACCTGATTATTTATTTATAGAAGGGTGTCTACTATCCCCAAATATCTCAAGATCACCAAACCACCATATGACGACACTGTTCGACAGGAACCAAACGAGACCATTTGGGAAGCAACGAACAGCGTCATAATCAACCGCATCACATTTTTTAAACATCAATATTTTGATAGTGTTCAAACAGGCTATACTAAACTTTTATATAAAAAGTTTGCGTGACCTTTGAATTTTAAAGTTTTCTTTTGGAAATAGGTTATAATGACAACATTTGTTCAAACCTCACCACACACAAAAAAAAAAAAGAATGGCACGCGAATTCACAGTGAACTATTTATTAATGGGGCTTTCTTTTGTTCCTATGCCGTCCGGCAGTTCTTACCATAAACCAGTGGGTGTCTATACCAAGAACTGCTCGTTTGGAGTACACATGCGCATCGTTTGCGATTAGAAATATCCGGTCGCTATCTTCGTAGGTCTTGAGTTTGTGCATTTACTACTTGAGTCATTCTGGAGTTTTAAAATTGGTAATATTTTTTTGTATATGTGTGTGTGTGTGGGGGGGGTGCACACGTGGAAAATACAATAAAGTTGTTTTAGAATGGCTGCAAGTAGTGAAGCAGTGTCTTTGTATTCGCGTAATCTGAAAAAGAAGCTTGATCTTGGTTCGACGATTTCTTTAAACCTCTTTATCAATATTTGAATTTCGTTTTTGCGTGCAGTCAGCCATAGCTACAAAGCCTAGTTAATTGACAGTTTTCTGGGTGATACTGTCAAAATAACAATTATCAACCCGGATTGTACAATGCTTTAATTTTTGGTATGGTTAGGCGGCAAATGTGTTACTTGTGTTTAATTTTGTTTTGAGTGGTGAGCTGCACAAATGTTTGCTTTAAAAATAAGTAAGAAAGAAACAGTAAAATTCGTTGATTAATATGTTCTAAAAATAATAATTACCGGCAAAATGATTGAGTATTCGGCTGACATTGAGGAAACCAGCTATGGATCAAATGCGCCAAAACGGGGTGTTATTAAATCTATGCGCGAGCGAAAAAGAGAAAATAAATTTTCGTATTTGGAAGACACCGAGTAACTTCTGCCATGACTCTCGTTCTTATTAGAAGGCTGGAAGCTTAGCGGTTCAATATATGGGGTAGCTAACAAGGAAAAAGCGCGTGCGCAGAAATTCTTTAAGCCTCACAACACGCAACTGGAGACTGCAAGTCTTGAGTTGCGTTAACTTGTTTATTGTTTTATCTTACAAAGAGGAAAGGAGGAATGCGACAAAAATCGTGTTTTGAACGTTCCACACGAAATGTTTATTTTTTCTTTGGCGCGTGAATGCGAATGCGTGAGAAATGCATCAACTGCATGCTTGTCGAAAATTTGTATATTTTCATTTTGCAAAAAGAAATAGAGACACGTCCCTTGATGTTTTCGTTTTTAAGGCTTGCTTCTCTTCTAACATGCGTACATTTTTATTACATACTTCCAGACAACATTGCATAATTGACCTGCAAGAACTCTAGCATAAGAAGGCTACGCCAGTCAGAGTACTTCTTTTCCAGTCATAGAAACCGTTAATATCAGCCGTTGTAGGCGTTCTGTTATCTGTATTAGATCTTGAACGACACCGGTTTAGGTAGTCTACCTTATAACTTCGAATCTAGAAGAAAAAAATGCATGACAGAGAAAGAGCGCTTCTTCGTATTCCTAAAAGATTCGAGTTAACTCTTTCCCCGAGCGTAGAAGATAAAGAGGCAAAAATGACCTTGCCGATTGAGTCTCACCCTAGCTCTCGAATAGATACCGAGGGAAAGGTAAGGAGCCCAGCGCGGCCTTGCCGCCTCAATGAGACTCTCCCGATGACGACGCACTCTTTCTCAAAGTCCCGCTTCAACCAGCTGTCCCGTCGCCGCCGCGACGTTTCGACGCCCATTCATTCGTTTGTTTCTGGCAGACATTCTCCGATTAAATCTACTTTCAGTTCATGCAAGTTACGACTTCCGTCGAAATATCAACCTTTGTAGATGTTCTGGCATCTGTATTAGATCTAAAACGACACCGGTTAAGGTACTCGACATGATAATTTTGAATACAGAATAAAAAAAGGGACGCTTGCACTAGGGTGTAAGCACTTGCCATCAGATTTTGTTTTTTCTAGTTCCTGACGCAGCTGTGGCGGTTGTCCCGACAGCCTGCCTAACGTTCAGTGTTTATCAAACGAGTAAAGGTAGAATGGACCGGCGACGGCTTGGTTCAAATACCTGGACGCTAAATGTATCATAATGCTATCGTTTTCTTTCTCAGTACACATGACGGTCGAGAAGTAAAATACAGGTGATAGGATTGATGTCATGAAATGCTCACCGTGGAAAGTTTCGTAATTACTCACCCGAAAATAGCGGAGTTGTGCCTACGTTTGTAAGGGTACGAAACTGTGGCCTAATAGAGAGTTTGTGAATAGCGTGATGAAAAGTTGTATGCGCCGAAAGAAATATCGTCGTCACCACCGGTGATGTGCCAAACACAAACTGCGTTTTGAGTTTTCGGTACGCACTCTATTAAAAAAAGACTCACACACACAATTGCATGGGTATCTAAGCTTGCCCTAAAGACTTTCCGTTGGGCGAAGCACGGGAAGTTGGCTAAAACCGATACGAGCCGAGTTCGAACACGGCGACTCCAATCACCGCGTTCGACAGCATGATTCCAGCTGTTTCCAGGACAGAGATAACGTCTTCGTGCCAAGATACAATTTGTGAAGATTGCATTTGTATGGAGAGTCGTGTTCTCGATCTGGTTATTCGCTATGTTATATATGCGCCACGCAATGATTGGTTGTATATGCGTTCTGTAGGAAAGTAGACGCAAGGGCCTTGTTCATAAATGGTGCAACTATTACTCGAGTAAATACAGAATGTGCTCCAAGAACAGATCCTTGCAGTACCCCGGAATCAACAAACAGTTGATCAGAAGTGGTGTTGCTAAAACCTACGTACTGTAGTCTGTTGGAAAAATATGCTACTATCGAGTTGACGAGCTGTTTGCTTATTTTTCAGTATCTCGCGTAAATTAGTTTTTTTTTGCGAGACCCTGTCCTAAGCGTCGTCCCAAGGTCGTTCTTCGAGACGTCGTCCTGAGTCGTCTAGACTTCGTCTTCTAGGCGTCGTCCTTGAGGTCGTCCAAGAAGTCGTCCTTGAATTCGTCCCGCCACAGTACAGTTTCGCTGGTCTTCCTTCTTCAACAGAGTGTAAAGGCTGAAAGTTTTAACCTTCACGTTTCGAACCTGCGGCGATGTGTTGGCGTAAGCGAGCTTCCAGAGACTTCGTTTTCTTCGAGGAAGCGATGAAAAGATTGCCTGCTGTCCTTCCACGGTGCTGATGAACGTGGATAAATGCGATTATGTCTGGTTCACTCGGTTGCGTGGGTTGCGTTCAGAGCAACCTGGGTGACAAGCTGATACTACATTTACGACAAAGTCACCGAGACAACTGTTCTATCGCGCAAACCACCGATAACATGTAGTCGTGGAAGCCACAAGAGACGAGCAGAGATTTCCAAAGGACCTCTTCCGGCCAGTTCAATGTTTTTTTCGTTAGATGCCGTCTGTTTTTGCTGGAGTCGTGAATAGTTGCGAATGAGTTGCATGTTTCCAGAATTATGTAATGGGCTAATAGTGACATTTTTCCAGTCTTAAGGAAGGGAACTTTCAGGTAACAATTTTTCAAATATAACAAATAAATACTTGGAGACCTACTCAGCGTAGCGCCTCAAGAAAAAATGCATCGCGTAAACAATCAGGCCCTATAGACTTCTTTTCGTTTATGTTAAGCAACATGTTAAAAATACCACCCTCACTTAGAACCAAGTCTAGAATGCTTGACAAATGTTCATGTATTTTATAACGGAGCAGTCGCCCATCATCACTAGTAAAGACCGACTTAAATTTGTCATTAAATGCTTTAGCAATAACTGCACATGCCAATTGCACAATTGCACGATTGCACCATCTTGAAGTAGTTTTACTCCAGCTTCAGCTGCTTGTCGAGACTATTTATGTTTGTTCATTTTCTATTCCGTTTTTCAGTCTCAGTTTTCTGTCATTATGAAGCAAAATATAGACTTTAAAAGCGCTTGCGTTTACCCAAAAATTACTGACTTTTACACTCCTCGGGAGCGTCTAGTCTCCTTACCTCGAATGTACTTATTTATCATAGATGAGAGGTTCTGGTCAAATTTAAGGTTGAATATAAATTCAACCTTAAATTTGAAGAGTTCTGAACTTGGGATGTCATCCACCGAAAAAGAAGAGTTCCTGAACTTGGGATGTCATCCACAGAAAGCTTTGAAGAGGTTTTGAAGCAATACGTTCGCCCTTCCTTTTGTGTTTATTTGTGAAATATTGTATAGCTCTGAATAGGTTAGTATTTTCTAGCTAGGCAACCAAAGACTCAGAACGCGTGAAAATGGCACTTATATGCATTTTGCGGATAAATGATAGGATTTCGGAGCAAAATGTATAAAAAGTTAACAAAAGAAAACATTTATATTAAAATACTTCACCGTTATAAATTACGGTATTTTTTTAGTTTTCTGAGCGCGATATGTTTTGTTCTCACACATTTTCTTCTCACCGTCTTTAAACATGAAGAGTGGCGTCTATGAAGTTTATTTTTAACTCTTTTAGAGCCTCAGTGCCAGACGTTTTCCTAATGAATTAGCTAAAAGCACCCGAGAGCACCACTAATTAGAAATTGGGAAAACGAAACAATAAAATACAAAAAATAGGGGCTGCACTGATCTTTCTCCTAAACCGCGAAAAGGAGTGGATAATTAAACGTCTGAAATGAGCTCAGTAATCAAGGAGGCTTAGGCCTAATTACTTCGGAGTGCTTAGATCGAGAGTCTCTAAGGCATTTCGTTCCTATTACTGTATTTAAGATGTTTTTTATGTATATGTATTCGGGGATAGTACCGAGTTTGAAGTAGAAAAGAAATATGAAGCTTGCACCCAGTTTTGAATTATTTCTGCACCCGATCATCTTAAGATGTTGAGAAAGCTCAGATGTTCGGAGAGCCGACGTCACCGAACGTCCCTGCCACCTCGACGTTGTACTCAAACGTCGTAAGCAGAAATAGTAATGTCTCGTTAATATGAGCCCCGAAAATGGGGACACTTCAATATAAAAAAATTGTTCGGGGACGAACAGTGTAAACGCACGCATCTCTTCTCGTCATTATAGATTAATTTTTGCGGGGGGAAGGGAGATTTCTATGTCAACCAGACATGACTCTTCAGGGAGATATGTGGGAAGTATTAAGACGGTCGTCGGATCACTTCATTTTTTAAAGCAGAAACTGGAGCGTCTTTGTATTTGAGAGAAAAAAAACCACCAAAAATCGTCTTCATTGGAACTTCAGGTTCACAAATATCGAGATTAGTTTTGAATTTGGTGCACGGAGGCTGCGAAAATCTCTTCCAAAGTAGCGCCGAAGCCCTTCCTTCTTGGAGCGTGACGTCATATCCACTGTTTTTTTGGGAATCTCCGCTCTCACGCATCTTCAGCGCTTCTCAAGCTATTCTCACGCACTCTTGCTATTTTCAAAAAGACAATAACAATACGTCACGACTGGTGTCAGTACATAAAAATTGAAAAAATAAAAACACGGAGACAAGCACAGGACAACCACTTTGCAATGGACCTTCCTCGAAATTGCGCGCCTCTCCAGCGGCGCGCGTGCGACAATATGGGAACAGTGAGGGTCGGCGTTACGTCGCTTGGTGCTATCACCGTACCGCCTGCGAGAAACATGTTGCCTACGAAAGCATTGGGTCCCTGTGTACGGCAGATGACAATCTTTGCAGCGCCCTCTGCTCCGCTGCGTTGCCCACACGAGGTGAAAAGCCCTCAATCTGACAGCACGTCTGTACACTGCCTTTTTTGGACGCACCATGGTTCTGGATGTGCCGCCCTTCTTTCTTGAATGGGCCATCGCGAGTGGTCCACGCGCCAAAAAGAGCGAGGTATCACTCACGCATCCAACGTGTTTATTTCTATTTTTATAAATTTTGCTACGGAATTAGTTGAGCTACAGACGTTTTCATCTCAAAGAAAAAGCAGGTTTTGCGCATTTTGTTTTACGTGACGCGGAGGTAGTTTTTACGAGATTTGGTTGTCTGAGGAAAAAGCGATGCTTTTGGAGTTTGGAACCTGTACGCCTTGATAAGATAACATATATATAATATAAAATTCACCTGCATATATGTTAATTATCCCCATAAAGGGGAAATCAGTAATGGTTTGCGAGAAACCGGACTTGTTTTACTACGGTTATTAAAGTGAAAAGGTTTTTAATTTATTTCACTTCGCCAATACAACAATCACCAACACCACCAACAACACTACCACCAACGACACCACCACCACCACAACCAACAACAACAAAAACATCAACACCAACAACACCAACACACACAACACCAACCACACCACCACCACCACCACCAGCACCTCCAACACTAACCTCAACACCAACACCACCATCAACACAATAGCAACAACACAGCTCGCCCCAACATAGTTCGAAGACCGTGAGCCTCGCTTGGATGCATGAATGGATTAAGAATGGTGTTGCAGCTCGGGCGGTAGCGTGCGCCACCTAAGGTGCAAAAGCTTGACTATATTTGGCTTGGCACAAGGTGCGACTCCCTCACAGTTCCCATAATGCCCCTTAGCACTCGTTGGCGGTGCTGCTGTTTCCAGAAAGTTCCATCGCACGCGATGCCCACACGAGTGACAAACGCTTGGCGGCTGAAAGATCTGGGTATAACGTAACCATTGCTCAGAGGCTTTTCGTGTTTTCTCGCGTTTAGTTTCATCTTCTCGGAAAATGAACTTGATATTCAGATTCACGGATACATATACTCTAGAATTAATCTCTGACTCTTTTTTTTCAAGAACCTCTTCAAGCTTTTCTTTAACGCATCTTAACGGGTTATCTTACAAATCGTTAGATGCTTATTGATGATAATAGGACCAACGCTGACCACACTGCTTCCCTCTAAGAACTGATATTTCTTAGCAGTTGATGCCCTTTTTGTTTGTAATATCTACTAAAAGTATATTTAAATATACCATAAATTGTGCTTCTCAGTTGATAGTATGATCATATTCTGGGCATCTGGTTACAAAGTTATATAGACACGAAAGTATTATCAAAGAGGTTCGTCAGAAAACACATAGAAGATACAGATGTCTCAAGAAGCTGTTCTGCCAACAATAAACTGATAATTGTCAAATGTTGCACCTAAATGAGAAAACCTGTCAGTTATAGGTTAAACAGCTTGGAGCCATTCTAGCGAAGTTCTGGCTCTACCTTTCTTCAAAGGACAGAATTTGCTTAAAAGCTATTGTTTAAATCTAAATTCGATTTTGCTCTTTAGGAATAGGAATTAACTACAAAGTTGCGTCGTTACTACGTCAGCGCATTGTTTTTCACAAGATTGTCGTAACAGTTTGTGACGATATTATAGTATTTTCCCTCCTGTCTCTTTTATTCGTATCTTTAAGATTATGTCACTAATAAAACATGTAAAAATGTATTGTTATGCTGCTAGAAGAGGTAAGGTAATTGCACATATTGTTTGTTATTTAAAACAACAAAATAATTTTTTATACTATTACGTTGAGCTTTCTGGAGCTGTTAGCAAGATGTTTGGTTACTCTTGCTCAATGCAACAAAGACCAACTCTGCCAGTTCCTTGCAATCAGAACTGTTAAAATTGGTCCGTCTTTGTATTATTTCGGTTTTTAATGCTTCTGTAAACCTTTACTTTGTCACGCATTCGGGTTAGCTGATTCAAACTAAAAGGCTTCTTTGCAGAGAGTGATCTGAAAAAATAGACGGTATAACTATTTCAAATCTCTTACTACGAAAAAAAGTTTAAGTGAATATTAAGATTTCGATATTGATGCAGCTAAAAACGCGTCCTACCACGGGACTCGGAGTACATGTGATATATAAGACTTCAGTATCAAAGCATAAAGTTGAGTTGTTAACCTTGAAAAAAAGTTCGTGAATTACGATTTTTGGTTTTAAAACAGTGCAGACTTGCGGGTCTTTTTCATTCCAGCTAAAGATTCGCATGAAGTGCATTGGAAGGCACTTGAGCAAGTGCGCGGCTTTAAAAGGTATATGTCTTTTGCGAGTGCGTGTGCCAACACGCAATCTACAGAGCTGCACTCTATGCGACGGAAACTTAGATTGCGCTACACGCAATTTTTAAAATACGATATAGCAGCGCACGTGTCGTAACTGGTTCTTGTTGATCCGGTCGAATGAACCTGATACGTTGGATATTTAGCGCCGAAATTTCGCTGTGTGTTGTATAGTCAAGATGGAGCAATCTCAGAGAAATCTCAGCGCACTCAGTAAGATGTCTCAAATGTAAGACTATCTATATGAGGATGCCAGTGTAATAATGCTTCGAAGCCTTCACCTGAAAAAAAAAACGCTTTTAGCAACTGCCATGTTGCTGATGAGGATACAGCTGTGCCACTCTCGCAACCCCTGTAGCTTGAAAGGTTATGCCACCCCAGTGGCTGTAGAAGCACCCGTTAAGCACGACTACCGCGATTCTCCACCTGTGCTGTGCATTTTTTTGCCTTTCTTTGAAGTTTAACTTTTCCCCCTATTAATGCTGCGTACCCCTTTGTGTCGTCTTCGGCCGTGAGAACCAAGGCTCGTTGCCTGGTGCTCCCATTCAAGCGTTTCTCGCCTCCGGCGTTCAAGGGAAATTAATGAGAGGAACAATGCCGATCGGCCTGTGACGCGTCATTGTGAACAATGAGAACTTTTTCTGCTGAGATAATCCCCGTAAAGTCCTTCTTGGCCTTCACCAGAAATGGCTGATGGGGCGAGGGTGGGGGACTGATCAATCGTTAAGTACTTTGCTTTTGCACTGTGTGCTAAGCAAGCTTTGCCCAAAACGTGCTCCAAAACGAGTTCCTCTTGGATTCCTTTCTGATTGTCTTGAAGGAACTGTCGTCGACACTGACTGAATGTGCCGTGCTATTTCAGATGTTTCTCAAGTAAACCCTGTTGAGTATCGTGGCATCGTGTGGTAAGTACAATATATTATCGAATGTTCAAACTTGCTGAAGTTTGCGCGCGAGGCGTGTCATATACACCCGAAATCCTAAATCCGTGCGCGTCGAATACACATGCCCTTTGGACCTCCTTAGTTAATGATTGTCGGCTCTTAAAAAATTTGCCGTTTGGAATGACCGAGTGGGTAACAACGGCGAGAAAAATAAGCGTAAAATAAGACAAACGTTCTAGCTCGCATTCATTATGTCGCGAACGAACTCGACAAAAGCAGTGCACAGATGTTTGTCTTTGTTACGAAGGATGATGAGTACATTGTGCTTTATCAATGGCCTCGAGAAGAATGTACGCCATAAACGGAAAAAGCAGAGAAACATCGCGATAATTTTTCTGTCAGCAGTGCCTGAAATTGTATCCACGCAGGCTGCAGCCCGGAAAATACTAACCCCGTTCGGCTTCGGGGTTAGCGGGGATCTCTGATGGTGGATTCGGGTGGTCGCCTCTCGCCTCTGGCCTCTCTGATTCAGCGAGAGCGCCCCCTCACTCGCCGCCAGAGTACTCGGGATCCCTTTTCAGCCGATCACGATCCGCTGGCTTCAGAGCGCTCCGAGATTCTCAGACCAGTCATCGGAATTCAAAATTTCTTGACATTGCGTGATGCATTAAAAACAACACGATCTTACAAGCCGTGCGGTGGACGATTAGCAGGCAAAATTTACGCTCGCAACGTGATGAAATAGCGGTTGTGACGTAAATTGTTTTACGCATCGGCATGTAAAAAAAAAAAAAAAAAAACGGCGTGTATGCGATTTGATTTTTGCAGAACAGAACGAAAGCCAACGCCCCGGAAACAGCTGTCAACTCATCGCGTTTTTGACAATGAACGCGCCACGATAGCGGTCATGCGTACGACAGAGCAGGCAAATATAAAAATTAATAAGCCGCATTTTCTCACGGCGAAATATCGTTGCAAGACATCGCAATGTGACACAAATTACAGTGAATTATATTCGGCATCTCCGCTGTATGTGACACCACAAACCTTTGAACGCACTTTTTAACCAAACCTGAAAATGTCTTGAAAGCGACCCCAAAACCCGGTAAAACAGCGGCGAGCTCTGCGTGCTGTTTCGTCGTCGGTTAGGCTTAGCGGATTCACCGCCGTGAGATGAACGATCTCGTGAAAGCACTGGGAATACTTCACGTCGACTTTTCCTGTTACGGTCGCAAACGAATGTCGTCCCGTCCGTTGTAATCCTCGCACCGTCGAATGCACAACCACTTTGTTGAACAAGATATCAATGCCGTCAGTGACCTGCACACCGTCACGGACCACCGCCGGCCATCGTCAACAAAACACGTGATCACCGTCCAAGTACCACGTGACGCCTGCGCCGCTCCGCACTCCGCGGCTACAGACGGAGCGCCAGGGAGCTGCCTCTGAGAGGGGAGAGCGCCCTCCGAGTGAACCACCCGATCAGGCGACAGCACTCTCTTTCCAACCACCCGATTTCCGGCGCTCTGGAAAGAGCGCTCGCGAGCGCGCAGAAAAGAACCACGCGAATTCGCCATGAGTAGACACCAGCCTCGAACCCAGTGAGTGTGCCCGAAAGACCTACTCTTGTCCCCGAAGTCGAGTCTTTCTTAGGAATACACGCTGCGTCCGTGTCACTTCTTTGTCTGGTCCTCGTCTTTTCGCGCTGTTTTTAATTCCGAAGTATGTACCAACTCGCCCAAGCCTCAACTTTAGCTTTCTTAGAAAGGTGTATAATGTTAACAAATGCTCGTTTATTCAACTATAGGCTTACTTAAAACCTATACATGCGAAATTATTTGTTTTCCTAATTACTGGCACTGCCAAGGTGTCGACTAAGCACTGGAAAAGAAATGTTAACATACTGAATCCCAAAGCTTATAAATACGAGGGGCGTTCGCAAAGTTCGTATTATCCCCTGTTGAAAATGTTTCTGAGGGGCCCCGTCAGCCTTGAAGGATTATGGGACCTCACAGGCCTTCAAAACCCTTCAAAAATACCCTACAGAAAAACCCTTCAGGGATACCCCATAGAAAAACCCTTTAGCCCCACAGCCCTTCAACCAGTCAGACCCTTTAGCCCATCAACCCTTTAGACGCCCAAATGACTGTGAACCATAGACAAAAATGCAGTTCAAAACATTATTAAAACTTTATTGCAGACATTTAGTTGTACATGCATATTATAGCTCAAAAAGGCGATAAAAAGCAACGGTTTGTTCAAACCCGGCGCAAGGAGCTGTAGACAAAAGAGATCATATCAAATAGGGACAACTGACTTCTTTATCACAAAGAAAAATATCTTTCAAAGTACTCACAATGGCGCTGGGTATATTCCTGATGTACGGTAGTTCAGCTAATAAAACCGAGCAGATGCACCTCACGGCCACATACACAGTCCCAGTAAGCACGTTTAGCGAAAACCACGAACTCGCAAGCAGCACCCGTCGCCGTTGAGAAATCCCCAGCACAGTCACGGTTTCGTCCATGATGACGTCGCGCCGGCGTCTTCGGCGTATTTTTCGCTCGATGGATGCTTCTGAAGTCGGACGGACGAAGAGGCGCAAGGAACAAGGCGGGACAGCGGCCGTCATCCACCGTTTCAGGAACCACAGTGCCATAATCCCGGTGCGCAGGCACAACATGCGGTGGGACGCTGACCCCGACTGCCAGGTTTTCCAGCGAGTAAGCCGACACCGGTCACCATCTCCTTGAATGCGCTGAAGACGATGGCGCTCGAGCGGTGCTGAAGGCGGCCAACGCCGAACTAGGGTTCACCTGCCGAACCAAGGAAAAAATCGCACAGATCAAAACAGACCAAGGGGCGAGCCCTCAATGGCATGGATGCTCACCTTCCTGAACGAAATTGGTCCGCTCCAAACATTCGTGCCGGCTCGTGCGTGGGCAAACCGGAACCGCCCGCGAGCAGAGAAAAAAATGGCTATGCTGGCTCGGGTGGCCTCCCCACACCACTCTCTCCCGCCGACTGCTGGCCTGGCCAGCCTGGCAGCCCTGCATCCTCTCCCCATCGCCGGGTGGAGAGAGGCGCCTTGGCGCGCTGCTCTCGGCTTTTTTTTATTATTATTATTCATGGCTGCACGGATTTCGCCTCGAGCGGACTGCGTTCGCCTCAAAACGCCGCTCGGTCAACACCACTCCCCATCGCCGGGTGAGAGAGGCGCCTTGCCGCGCTCTCCCCATCGCCGGGTGGAGAGAGGCGCCTGCCGCGCTGCTCTCGGCTTTTTTTTTATTATTATTATTCATGGCTGCACGGATTTCGCCTCGAGCGGACAGGACTGCGTTCGCCTCAAAACGCCGCTCGGTCAACACCACTCGGCCCGCGGCTCGTCAATTCTCCACATGGGGCGGTCGCCCTCAGTGGCCTCCCTGGCGACCGAACACCGGGGCAGTGACAGACGGGTCCAGGAGGCCACTCGTATTTGATAGAAGAGCAGTAATAAAAATCTGACCGTACACAGATACGATCGGCATTCTCCAAATACTTTTTTTTTCCGTCGCGTACGAAAGGCAGCTATGTTCTAATTCTGCGAAATGTGTTTTCTCCACGTAAGCCGTTGCCCACAAACATCTTAAGAAGCCTGAAGGTTTTCCCGACCCCATTAGCAAAGTTCTTGACAGGCTTTCAGACATTTCAAGGCATTGTAAAGGGTACTTCAGACATTTCAGGAGAGCCTCTGACGGGGCCAGCGAACCCACCAGGAAATATCGGTGCCCCCTTCAAACATCTCAGAAATTCCTGAAGTCCCCTTCACACCCTTTAAAAAAATCCTGAAGTCCCATCAGAGCGATTTTCAATAGGGTCGGCACAAAAAAAAAAAATTTAGAAAGCGGAACAAAACAGGCATTAACAAGAGCGCTCGTCCCTCTAGTTTCCGCACAGTGTACACATTGCGTGCTATAGTAGCGCAGAACGCCGCTAGGGAGTCGAAACCAAAATGGCACCACCAGTCGGTGCCAAGCACATGCAGTGATCCGTTTCCTCCCATTTCGAGGGAAGCAATGCCAAGGATATTCATTCCAATCTGGGAGCGTTGTTGTGGGCAACGCCCAAGGTTCAGGAAAATGTGGTCAAATGGCGCTGACGCTTCCAGTGTGGCCAAACAACAGGAAAGCATTTTAAAGGCGACGGCCAGGTGATTGCTGAAGTGGAGCGATTCCTGAACACTCAAAACGAAGAGTTCTATAACAATGGCCTCCGGCGTGTGGTTCATCGCTGGAAAAAGTGGGTAACTTTTGGTGGCGAACATGTAGAGAAAGTCTCAACTCCTACTCGAGTTTGATTGCTGAATCTCTATTCGTTCGTGACACTGATACGAACTTTATGAACGCCTCTCGTATACTGCATTCTGAAGGTGTATTTAAGGATAGAGTTAACTCTGCATGAATTGCGCTCTGTCAAGCAGGATTTTGCATAATATAAATTGATGTGATAAGATTTTTTTCTCAGTTTAAACTTTGTTTTGTGTTGATTTACGAATGTCGACTAATATGGTGCTAAGTGACTTTTTCTATTATCTTGGTTTTTGCGTTTTCATTGCGATTATGTACGGAATTTCATGTTGTGATATTCATTTCCCAGCTTCTGTAGAATGTACTGGGGCCGAGAACTCGTCAAGCCGAGTAGCGCCGGCACACCTGTAGCTCCACCATTACGTGTAGTGGAAAGTTGACTCTCCATCTTCTTCTTCTTCTTCTTAATTTTCATTATTAAATATACTCGCATTTTCTCATAGTGCACATCTTGTTGGCTGAGAGAATTTCTCTATGGTCCCGGATAGCTTGAAAAAAGGGGTGTGGCATACAAGGTTTGGCGCTCCTTGCACTGCTACCTCTTTCTCTAAAGTGTTCTCATCTGCTTCGCGCCCGAATCTCGTAGGCTACGTGGCGATCGTCTGACGCTCGGTACTGGAACCCGCGCTCCGTTTCTTAAGCTGTCAGTGTACGGTGCCTGGAGCGCGTCTACGCTTGATGTGTTTGGCGTCTCGGCGACATGATGACGTCGCAGAAGTCGGCGTGTCACGCTGTCAAATGTCGCGATCCTGGCAGATTGGTCGTAGAAGTTCAGGCGAAAAGCAAGAGCAAACGCGAGGTGTCGCTGTCGTCCGCGGCGTTTCAACTCCTGGCTGCCGAACCTTCCGTGGACTGTCAGGCTGGAGAGCGACCCGCACGCAGAACAGGCGCTCTGCCATGCCCACTTCCGCTCTAGGACGCCACCAGGCGGAAATCGAGGGAGCACTTTTTGGACGCGGTAAACACACCAGTCGGAGACGCGATCCAGGCACCTTGTTGTAATTTTAAAACTATGGAAGCATTCTTTTTTTTTTTTTTTTCAGAATACAAGCACGACTAAAATTATTTTTGCTGAGGATTTTCTTTTACGCTTTTTTTGCGAAACGTATCGAGTAAATTTAGAACTTCTTTATCGGCAGCCTCAGTTGCTGGAGGCCTCCAGGCGTGGGCAAAGTTGTACAATGTCTTGGGGTTCAGTGATTGGGACCTCTTGCGCCGAAAGAAACTGAGGGATACAAGGCGACGAAGGCACGCGTGAACGTTAGAATGTCGAGCTCCGATTGGAATGATTAGTAGAGTAGACTTAAAGCTAGCTTCGTTTATCTCTGCTGAACTCATCGGAGCGTTATTACGCGGAACGCCGGCGTCGGGCGTTTGGCCTTCGCGTTTTAACGCGTTCAGCGAGGTGGAGTGAAGACAAAGACAGCCTTTGTCTCCACCGCACTCAACGAACGCGTTCGAACTCAGAAGCGCCCGCAGTCCGGCGTTTGGCAATCCCGCATTGTAACGCGTTCGACGAGCCGACGTCGGCGACAAAGACAGCTAAATTTAAGTCTGCCCCGCTGATTTTGAAGCTATAGTGGGCCTGGTCGTGACATTAGGGAGCCCGCTGGTTGCAACTACCGGTGGCCATTACTTGACACCAGGCAATACACGCCACAAGTCTTCGGGAGAAGCCGCACAAAACGTAGAACTATCCAAGCTTGTACGCTATCCTTGAGGCGAGTAATTTATGATGTGCTGCGATCGATTATATCGGGCGTGTGAAGATCAGAAGATCGATCGCTCTCTCGGGCACGTGTAAAGACCAATTTAAAAAAAAAAATCAAACGTGCCGGAGCACCATGGTTGAGCTGGCAAGCTTGCGCTCGTAGTGGAGTAAACAAAGTAACTTGCCGTCAATAAGACCGTCCTC
>JAZHYW010022808.1:0-25855 GCA_037355805.1 Ixodes ricinus | reverse complement strand
TACGTATTGCTGCACGTTTAGTCAGTGTTAGGCAAAGTACATCTAAAAGGTACTTCAAGTAAAGTTTAAAATAAAATGAGACGTGATATGCAATTTAAGCTAAAGTAGTAAGTACATTGGGTGCAATGTACTTGAAGTAAAGCACTATAAATAGCAATGTACTTTCAGAGCTAAAGTACAAGTATTTTAAAACAATCTTTCATGATGTCGCTTTAATTCCCTTATACACGTTTGCAAGTCCTGCTTCCAGGGCACCGCCATCTAGCTGCGCTCGGTGGTGCCTTAGGACGCGTCCTAATCCTATTACGAAGCCTGCCTGGTGAGGCGTCGCAATGGGATTATGGCCGCGCCCAAGTGCACCCCTAACTGGGCAAGATGGTGGCGCCTTGAGACTGGACTTTGTAACTCAAGGGTGTTAAATATATACTAGGAGAGAGCATGACGTCAGAGTAATGGCAAGCGAGCTGGTGATAATTAATCATGATGTGATACCTCGAGATTGAGGGTGCGGAAAAATTGAGGAACTTTTCAAGTTGAAGGAAAAGACAAAAGAGAATGTCTCAAAACATTTGGACGTTCTCCTCTGTTGAAGTTTTTCTCTTCGACTTTGAAAGCGAATTGTAACCGCAGATTTGCAGTTTCAGTGCTAGATCGCGATTAATTTTGCTCCTCATAATATTTTGAACCTCCTCAGCCTGGCGCTGAAACCTACCGAGAAGAAGCGAGAGTTCAAAAGCTACTGGAAAGCCGCCCCAGAACAAGCGGAGCGATGCGTCGTTCCACTGAGAGGCAGAATATCCTCCTCAGTGTTGCTTCGGAGTTGACAAAGCATCATTTCGCGATACTAAATTTAACAAAACCAAATTTGGGGAATGTACTTTGAAGTCGGGAACTGTACTTTCCTTGAAAGTACCAGAAAAAAGGACTTTAGATAAAGTACAAGCACATACTTCAGGAGAATGTACTTCAAGTAAAGTACAAGCTACCTAAATCTCCTTGAAGTAGTACTTTAGGCACAATGCTGCTTGTAAGCTACTTCCCAACACTGCAATTAGTATAGGTGTTTTTAAAAGTTATTACACCTTTATAGTTGGTGTCACTGAAGAATTACACCTACTGAAGCAAGCAATCTGGTCTCCCTTGTTTATAGGGTCCTACATTTCTCTGTTTGTGTAAACTTTTTAGAAATAAAAATACACACACCCTTGGAGAAAGCACTTCGAGCTACAGCTACGACTGCTCAAATGTTTTCCACTTTTAAAGAGCGCTCTAAAGATGGGAGTAACATGCAAAGAGTCGTGTGCAGCCGAGTTTTAGTGTTCGCTTTCTGAAAATAAAGGCTGATGCAAAAAAGCAGCCGTAAGGCCCATAAAGAAAAAGGTAACAGCAGTCAGAGCTATTTCGCATATACTTTCATTTTCATTTCAAGCAGAAAAACAAATAGTTTCGTTGAGGTCATTTGCTTTGTCAGACAAGGATGCCCAGATATTTGGGCAGAACCCTACGGTTATTTGATCCAGTAATTGTTTCCACAGCACATGTGTTGCACTGCACAGAAGACAAAGCAGAGAGGAGACACTCAACACACAGACTGTAATATTTCATACACAAACATCATACCCCATTTTTGTTTCTTAATAAAAATAAATTTTTATGATCCAGTTTTGTAAACTACACAATAAGAAACAGCTAAACTTAGAAAAGGCACGGATGACACTCCAGTGCAATTGATTGAAATATTAGTTTATAAACACCATACATAAATAAAAAAAAAAAAATTAAGCTTTTTTTTTTTTTCGGGACAGAATATTAGCGTCGAAATATTTCGGTGGAGCCTATTATGGCTTCCGTTCGTGACGTCACGACCAGGATTTGTCTCGCTGTGACGTCCCGAGTAGTAATTTTAGCTACTTTTTATCAGCTGCGAAATCCGTTCATGGTTTGTAGTAAAGCACAATGGAAGATTGCAGTCATCGCATTCTTAAAATAACACTAAGAAAGTTAACAGTCTCACATTGTTCTTATTTCTGTGGATGAAAGCAGATTTATTGAAAATAAGACATCCTAATGAGCGTTTGGCCAACCTTTGAATGCCGACTACAAAAACGAAGCTCGATGTCAACTATGTGAACAAGAACCTCTCCTGTTTCTTGTTCTACAACTGAGGCGTTCTCTCTGTGTTAGCTTCTTCAACCACAGCCTCGGCTATTACGCAAAATTATTAACTATCACCGATCAGCTTGCACACTCGTCTTTGTTAGACCATACCTGTTCACATAAAAATGCTTCTCGTTTCCATCACAATATGGTGTGAGCAATACACATCCGATGATCTCTTACTGCCAATTTAGTTGTGCCGCCATACCATCCCGACGTTATTCGCATGTTTTGCATACATAGTTCTGCACTCTGTTCTGACCAGCCACGCCCTCCCCCCCCCCCCCTCCCCCCGGGCCGCGTTCGTCCTCCTCTCCGGCGTTTCTCTCTCCCTGCTTGTCCTTCCTCTCTTGTGGCCTTTTCAGCTCCTCCCTATTGCTTTTGTTTCCGTTTTGTTTGTTTCTAGATGGGCGGCTGGAGTGCGAATTTGCCAGACAAAACCACGTTGGTGAGTCGTGCGCGCAATGTCGGATAACGGCGAAGAAGCCTGCGGCTGCCCGAAGTGTCGAAAATGTCGCACAAAGGTACGCCAGTGCTGCCGCGGTGTCGAGATGGCCGTGAAAGCTCTTCGGCTGAATGTTCGTTGCCCTGCGTTGGATTGACAGGGACAGTAATCGTTTTCGCAGCCCGCTAGCTACACCTGATAGGTCTGCCAAAGACCTGAACTTCATGCGACGTTGCATGCGCAGCTGCGGCGTTTTTCACGGGTATGCCGTAGCGGAGACATCTACTACAACTCCCTAATAGCGTAGAGTTGCCAAGCCTTATACTAAACTGCGGTTCACTCGATACTCTGGAGGCGCTTTTTTCGATGCATACGAGGGAGAAACTACGCTCCCCATTCGCAGGTACGAACGCTTGGCCCGTTTCTATACGAACAAGGGGACAAGAGCGTTTCTCCTTGTGCAGGAATGCATAGATTGTTTTTTTTCCTAAGAGTGTGCGCCCACTCAGTCATGCAATGCTACTGTTCAGAACTTTATCTCAGACTAACACGTGAGCGCCACTTTCAACCAAGATTAAGAAATTACGCAGTAGACAGCGCACAAAACACCCCTTAAACGAATAATCTCAAAACAACATATTCTTCTCGAAAGTTAACATTCGATTTAGCCCTAGTAATTACTACAATTAAACCTGAAATTTATACATAAACCCTAAATCCAGCTACTAAAAAGAGGAATCCATAAACAGGAGCCAATATATTGTACCTGTTATCTTCCCGCTATATGTTTCCGAGAAGAAACGTATGCAGTGAACGAAGTCAAGCAGCAGTCATTTCTTGCGCTTAACTGCATAATTAAAACTCAGCCCTTTTAGATTCCTTTCCTAAAACAAAAAATATAAACAAGGTAAGGGCAAAGCAACACGAATTGTTTTGATCTCGCTGATTGCAGACTCATCGACCAAAATGAGCGCCTTGTGTTCTGGTAAAAACAAGATTATAGACATAAACTCAGCCATAAATAAAATCATACACAAAAACCGATACAATCTCTGGTCGCTTTCACGGCGTACTAAATATTTTATTTTGGCATGTTCTCGGTTGTGTTTCAAGACATTGACAAATGAAGGTTGGACAGCTACTACCGGTTCCTCTTCCGTCGATAAAGTAGTTGATGCTCCAAACTTTGTACCCAAGTATACGTTCGGTTGTGCAGTCGGACAAACTTGGTGCTTCTGTCGCTCCAGCAGAGACCCGGAAGGAAACCTGCGCGTTGCTTTTATCTTGGACGTCCAACATCCGTATCATTGACAGAGCGGTCGTTGGGGAACCGCCGGGTTTCGGAGATCTCGTGTCGGCAATTCAGTTCATGTTCTTAATGTTGTCCTGGTCTTTAAAAAGGTTTTCGGGTTTCTTTTTTTCTCTTTTTTTGCTTACACTGGCTACAGTTGTGTCCTATTTTAATTTGTATTGTTTTTTATTGACGAGCGAGCCACTTTTATTCGGGGTAAGGTTGAAGCGCCTATAGAAAGACATTAACGGCACTGCGTTTGGACATGATTGTCGAACTTAAGCTCTTCGTCTAAGTATTGCTTTTAGTTTTATATTTTTTGTTTAGGAGCTCTAACCAATGAACTGTGCTATCACCTACCTGAGATTTAAAGGAACTGTATAAAAAAAACTAAAATTGGTGATGCGAAGGAAAACTGAACACAAACGTTTCCACAAATGTAGTTGATGAATTCAAAATTGCTCTTTGGAAGCTCAAGCGTTTCTAGTAAGCACACGCAACTGCGCACTTGAATCCCCTCATAGTTAGGAAGTACGAGTGTCTCAAAAGTTCAAAATATCACAGCAGCGATACAGCGCCTTCTATATTAATATATATCGACGCCCTATTTAAAACAAATTTACCCGATGTTATAATCCTTCTACGAACTAAAAGCGAACAAAACAAAAAGTGACTCTTTGCTACGGGACTAGCAAATTAATGCAGAAAAGGTATGTATGCAGCAGCCGCATTTTTCCAATGCCTTTTCACAGCAACCCTTACACAACAAACAATAACGAGTGGTGTCCTAGACGCGGTTTAATTAAATGAAGTTTTATAAATTCGCTTTTAAAGCCCTTTTCTGAAAATCGCGCTTAAGTTCACGTAATTCAGCAACTGCAGATACCGCATCATTCATGAACAACAATTAACTATTCCCACTAAAGAGACTAAATTCGCCAATCTTCCGAATACGTTGGTCCCCCTGAACTGCCTTTCGCACGACCTCGCAGCTTTCACAATCGGGTAGAAAGTGCTCCGCCTTACTAGAAAATGCTCTAAAAGAGACACAATGGTACATGCTTGTGAACACTGTAAAAATCCACAGGACGTACACGTCAACATTCTAAATATTTTGGCCATAAATTGTATAAGCATTTTCTAAGCAGCGATAAAAGCAAACTGTCTACAGTAGTATAGACCGTACAATATTGCATATTATATAACACAGAGGAGACTGATTTAATAATTTGAAGAAAACCTAAAGGAAGGTGAAAGCAGTGAAAATTCAGAAGAAGGCAGACAGCGAAAAAATACAAAAAGGATCAAAATTGTGACAGAAATGTCTTTGACTATTTGTCGAAACGTTTAATATATACGAGTAGTATTTCGAATGCTACAAATATATGTGTACGTGTTGCGTTTCTGCTAAATTCCGTTCGCGCTTGCTGTTGTACTTTATTTTATTCTTTTTATGCCGTAAGGTATACTATTTTCGTGGAATTCCACGATCTTCCTGTGACGCATCCCCCTACCGCAAAACATGCACTTGCTCAGTTAGCTAAAAGTTATTCTTTGCTTTCTTTTTGCATGTAGTTCTTACTTTGGTAAATTTGCAGTAAAGAAAAAAAGAACTGTTCCAAGAACTTACATGACTGGTGTTTTTTGGCTTGTTTTTTGACAGAGCTGTTTGCGTCTTGACATGTCCTAATTGGGAGAACCGATGGAATGTCGAGATTCTGCTTAACCCGTCAAGAAAGTTTTGACAAATCTCTATGGCTCAATTTTTATTCTCGTTTCGATGAAAAAAAAGAAAGTCGTGCTATATATCCTAGATATTTCACCAGCAACGTCAATTAGGGTGCGGCGCGACCGTTCCGGAGCGCAGCCCAAAGCCTCGAATTTTTGACAGGTCCGAAGGCAAACTGTCCAAGATCGAGCATCTTAAAGATGAGACAGCGGCATCTACAGACAGAAAACGCAAAACAAAATTAGCACCGAAAAATGTCTGGGTTTTTCTTTGGTTATCTTCTTAAGCTGGAGTCTTTAGATTATTATGTTGCACATTGTTGGTTACTATCACTTTGACACAATTTATGTATAATATAATGCAATACAATACAATAAACTTTATTTTCCAGAAGTACTGGAAAATAATACATATATATATTCCGGACAAAAATGCTCAGCATGAAACTAAAAGAAAGACAGAACTTAGGAAGCAACTTTTATTGTAAGCACAGCAAATTACAACTAAATCAGTAAAATTTCCGCGCTCAAGACGTTATTTGAATATATAACCATCCTCCGTTAATCCACAGTAAAGTCACAGCGACAGCTGTGACAAGTCACGGTGAAGTCGTTGGGCATCGCCGTAACTTTCACGCACTTTGGGGTGCTTGAACAAAGCGTTGGGAACCAAATAGACATTTGACCATTTTGTTCCGGACGCTTTTGTTTTCTTTTTTGTTCCGGAGCGCGTGAGAGCGCGTCTTCCGGCACGAGCTCGTGGCATTGAAAGTGCTACAACGGCATTTTGTTATCGGTTTTTCTTTTTCTTTTTTTTTTTTCAGAAAGCGCGTGCAGGGAGAATTGAGTGCTACAAAAAGGTGTGCCAAACTGCTAGGCGATTGTGCTGCATAAGTGGAATCATAGCCTCCAATATACTGATAAAGCTTGGCCGATCGCCACGAGAAGCGGCCGCCGAAATGGAAAAAATCGAGCGGCAGTCAACGGATGAGAGGAGAGCCACGTGACTGGCGCCCCGCTGCGGCGAGACGCCGAAACACACTTCTCCCGAGCGAACAAGTGTGTTTCGGGTGCTCGCCGCTGCAAAAGTTGTGCGCTGACGTCCAGGTTCCCCGAGAAATGGCTCTTTGATGCTCGGTGCTACCAGATCATCGCGCTCCAAACCTGAGACCGGGCACTCTATGGCTCCGTCGTCGAACTGCCAGGCTTTGTGAGTATAAAGGAGGTTATGGTGGAACGATAGGCCTTAATCGCTCGGCGGTTACCCACTATATTCAAGCACGCTCACGTTAGTCCCTGTGGTGTGGGATTCGTCTGTAGTACTAAAACTCAGGTGTTTAACAGGTGTTTAACATAACGCGTACTATATCCACTTATAGCAGTTCCTGGATTGACGCGATACCGCTAATCACACCCACGTCAGTGCGCTCTCGCTCAATCACGTGAACACCTCCTCCTCTCCCACCTCTAGCCACGTGACCCCCCGCCGTTTGAGCCAACACCACCTAGAGCTGAAGGCCGCAGCGCTTCTCCGGTGACGTCACATGAGTCGGCTGGAGAGCGTCGCTGGAAAAGCGCTGGACTGAAGGCGTCGCGCATAGATTTACCGACGTAGTAGGGCATTTTTATTGACACAAACGTTTGTTAATAGGCAAGCCGGGAGTTATAAACATCTATATGACTGGGAAACATATGTTATAACACGGGCAGCTTATTAGGATGTGCAAATATTGTTATGGTATGCAAGAACAAGGTTAACGACTTTTCGAGAAAGATGGGTTTTCGTTTTAGGCAACCAACTCTTGGGTGCTTTAATTATCTCTAGAAGTTACTAGACATAAAGAAACAAGGAATAATTGCCTTGAAACGTTAATGCAAAAAGTGAAGGGACACGCCGAAATGCATTACAGCAACAATCAAGTAGGTGGTGCTTGCACTAATATGATTGCTGAGTTCGTTTGTGGTGCTAATTAAAAAAGGAGTGGTAAAACATTTTGGACTGATGCTATTCTGGAGTTTCAAAAAATGAAGTGTGTTCAAATGTAATTTTTAGAAGAAGTAGACAAATTATTTAAAAACAAATCTGCAGGCGAGCTGGGGCATGTTTACCATAAAGTAATTATACCGAGACTGGGGAACGAAAACAAAAGATTAAACACAGAAAATACAGGAAAAAGAAGGACGGAAACTGCCTGGATCAAAGTGTTAAAGCTTTGATTGAACTGAGTGCATGCAAACTTAGAAAACTTTAAAAGCGCGAGCTAGCTTGTACTGGTCGGCTTCGCTGCCATATCGGAGTAAAATTACCATAATTTTCAGTAAGGAACACATGTATGGGAGCTTCATGTCCACAGCAACCTGCGTTAATTCACACTATAAATAGAAGCTGTGAATAGAAGTTTCCTCACCTTTGAAAGCTTCAAATTGTATCTTCTCGTGTATCCATATTTACTTCTTATGTCCATTTGATACGATTCAAACACAAGCATCTTACAAGTCGTTCTGTAGCTTTCGCGACACTAAGGCACAGTACATTTACGGCATGTACAGTTTAATGCCGTTGCACAATGATAATGCTATGGCAACTGTGACAACAGTTGTGGTGAATATAAAATAATTATTTAGATTTTATTGTTTTACATTTTCTTTTTTTTTTACTTGGAATTAGACTCAATAATCAGGTCGTTCGCGCTTTCACAATAGTGTTTGAGCACAATGTTCGTGCTGCACAACAACAAGTGCTTCAGCACGAGCTCACTTGTGTGTCCTTCTCCACAAGCGTCCAAGTCAGAAGTCTAGTTGGTGGATAGTAGTTCCATTGTGAGCTCGGTGACGAACTGGCGCTCGTTCGGAAAATTCTCGAGCAGCGATGTAAATGCGTCTCACGGCATTAACGACGAACATACTTGGATAAAGAAGCCCCCTCGATCCAATTCCTTGAAAAGAGAGTAGCTCTCCTGCGCGAGTGAAAGTAGCCGTCTTGTCTTCTGCGGTCAACGCCATCCTGAGTTTCTGACACTTACACTTTTTCAAAGCGGCATAAACTGCGTGTTCTCCCACGACTATATAGGACTGGGTCTCATTTATCGCTAGTGACACTGGGTCTTCTGGTCCATATTACAGTGGGCCGTGGTGTGTTTAATTGTTTTTTAAGCTCCTCTCATCACTCGTCTTCACACGTGATTGCCGGCAACGCACTCTGCAGTCGCAGTTTATTTTCACCTCCATAGAGCTGCCTCATAGGTGCGTGATATTGCGAGCCAGAAGGCTGAACAAGGCTCCGCCTAACCTTGGTTTTTTGCGAACGGGAGCTTCCACTTCAAAGATAAGTTTATGAAACAAAAAGCGCGAGCAAGCTTGTGCTTGTCGGCTTCACTGCCATGTCGGCATAAAATTAAACGAAGTAATTAAGAAATACAAATATGATGTGAAAACATACGAAAGTTCTCACCCTGGTATGCGTCGATAGCACCAGATTTTCTCAAAGGATCGCCCGTGCCCATGCTTTTCGCGGGTCTTCATCTTCTGGGAACTTAAATACAAACACTTCTAATGAAGGAGGTTTCGCAGTTCGCATGGCACCAAGGGACACAGCATTTATGAGGCATGGCTAGCCCGAAAGCTGCCCGTAACTCGCCAAGTACCAGGCGTCATGCACTCCAAGCACAAAAAGACGGTTGAAGCAGTTCGCGTACTACCGCCGCGAGCGTTGCGAACCGCAAGCCTTCCGTACTCAAAGGAGGCAAAAATTGTCATTGCGCAACTGGGGTGGCACTGAGTTGGTCGAACCGACCAACTCAGTAGCCACCCCGAGTATGCCGGCCGTTCACGGGTGGGCCAAGTTGGTTAACATTTTTTGTAATGAGCCACCGCAGACTGCCGCCGCTAACCGGCGTAAGCGCAGCGCGGGGGTGGGTTACAAGCGCCCCGTTATTCGCTAAAAAGTCGATTCGCTCAAATGAGGCTGTTCGCTAAAACGTCCTTCTCTCATGTAATATGGACCCGCGCAACTGCCGCGGGAGGGAGAAAGTTAAAAATAAAAATAAACAGAAGGCCGGTGCATGAGCCGCTTGGCGTTCGGGGGAATTAAATATAAGGAAAAAAAAGATAATGTGTTGCGGAGAAGCTTTCCTTTCAGGTCGGCCCACTCGTCGTAAATTTGTGACGTCACAACTCTGAGTCCTACGGCCTTAGCTCTAGGGGGTGTTGTTTGAGGAGAGAGAGAGAGAATAAACTTTATTTTACATCTCAATTCCGAGTTGTATTATTCTTCCCCGGAAGTTGAGGAGTCTGCTTCGTCAACCGGGTGTTGTGGAGGGGTGGTTGCCGGGGGAGAAGTGATACCCGCATGTGCTTGGCTAGGAGAGGCCAGAGCGTTTTTTGGAGGTCCTTTGGTGGGGCTACCCAGCTCGCCCAGGAATAGGGGACGGTTGGAGGGAGGAGGTTACATGGGAGGTATGAAGGTGAGAAAGTTGCCCCGGGGCCAATGCAGTCTGTGTGCTTATTGGAAGGGTATCCTCCGCAGACCTGGCATTTTGGTTGGTCGGGAAGCCCTAAGTTGTAATGATAAAAGAGGTCGCAGGGTAGAGAGTGGGTCTGCGTCTGGCGTATGTAAGTTGCGTTTGCTCTGGGGAAGGAGCTTGGAGGGCGAAGGCAGGATACACCTTTGGCATCGCTGTTCATAGAGGTGACGCCTGCGTACTCTGTGTTGTTCGGCGCGGTCTCCTCTGGGGTTATATATAACGGGCCAGGGCGTAGGGGGCTCGGGGTTCGCTATCACGAGCCAGAGCGTGGGCATGCTTGTTCCCCAGAATTCCCTGGTGGCCCGGGATCCACTCCAGTGGGACGGTGAGGTGAGGGTGCGTTCTCATGTACTCGTAGAGTATGGTGTGAACGTGGCCCGGTAGCGTCTGGGACTCGAATTCCCGGAGGGCTCCTTGACTGTCGGTGCGCACAGTTATGCCAGTGCTGAAGTGCTCGTGGAGAGCGACGGCCTCTGTGATGCCTTGAACCTCCACTGCAGTTGGTGAGGGGACGTCTGAGTGGAGACGTGTCGACGTGGAGCGGACGTCCACAACAGCCGCGACGACGTAACGGGGTTGGACTTTTGCGTCAGTGTAATACGTGTCGTTCGAGGGTATTGCTAGGTGTGTGGCCTTGTCCTGTCGGTGTTGTTGGTTCGCCTCGGGATTCGTGTATTTAGGTAAGGGGCGGACAGCGATTGTGGCTATGCTGTCCCATGGAGGGGACCCTGGAGGAATTCGGGGGAGGTGGTCCGTTGGGTGACTAAGGAGTTCTAGAAGAGCCCTTTCCTGTTTGGAGGTGGTCAGTCTGTGAAGCTTGGCTCTGCGGTGAACTTCTGTCCGCTCTTCGCGTCGAGCTTCATCCGTCGGTGCGCAGGTGGCCGAGCTCCTGCTTACCCACCTCTAGCCACGTGATCTCCCTCGTTAGTCAATCAGCGTCGAGCTTTGCGGTCGCTTCACTTTTTGGGATTCACGAAAGTGCTAAGCAACTAGCCAAAGAACGTTTCATGTCAAAAAACCCAAGTATAGAGCGGGTTATTAAAGCTGCGGCGTAGGTCAGTACGCCTTTACCTCGCACGCGGCAGACCGAGGTTCGATTCCCGTGGGCGGCGGGCGATCATTTTCAAAGATTTGACAACAACTACAACAATGAACTTCATTTCCATTGGTGGGAAGAGCGCATAACAGCTATCACTGTAAGAATTACTACAAGTGTTATCGCTGGTGACGCATTCGAAGATAAATTGTTCAAAAGGCTGGTGGTAAGCCAAATGAAAAAATATAATAGATATGCGTTTGTCGTTATTAACACAAGTTTTAGTTATTCATTGACGCATCAACGTTTATCAATTTTACGGCCGGCTCTCTCTCAGACTTTTCTACAAAACAATAAGAGACGTACCGGTGAGACAGTCAGCCCGTAATATTTTCGCATCCTCTCTTTACTGGGTGCTTAAAGCTGTATTAGTGTAAGCAGTAAGGGATATATGTTAATCTCGACTAGAGCAGAAGGCATCTGCTGGTCTGGTGAACATCTGTGCTCTGGTCCCGCTTAAATTGCTCATAACTTTTTTGCACGAAGGGCTATGCGTTTCAGAATGTTTGCCAGAACATGATTATATTTCATGCAAACTGTCACCTAACATCATCTCAAATTCGACATATCTCGTTTATTCATAGTAATGTTATATTACTTTGGCGTCCTTTTCATCGATAACATTTAACGACCTGTAATGTAAGCCCTTTTTACTGGAGTGCAAACGAATTGTACCCGTGTACCACACTGAAGATACTCGACTTTCGTTATTTATATGTTTATTACGAATGTTGCCATACTTTGGATATTTACTCCACCAAGAACGCAGCGTTTATCAACAAATTTCCGTGTACCTGCTTCCTGCGCAGAGAATCGGGATCATACCTTGGTATTCTCACTCTCAAGTGTGATCATTCACAATCACTCACTCTCACCATCAGATTTGAGGTGATTGTGAGTGAGGCCGCGAGTCTCGAGAAATTGTGAATGTGAGTGTGAACGTAAGTTCTGAGAACTTATGAGTGTGTGTGTGTAAGTGTGAGTCCTGAGAACTCATGAGCGTGAGTCTGATCGTGAGTGTGAATATGAGTTCTGAGAACTCATGAGTGTGAGTGTGAGTCACGAGGGTGAGTGTGAGTGCGAGTCACGAGTGCGAGTCATGAGTGTGAGTGTCGGTGTGAGTCCTGAGAACTCATGAGCGTGAGTCTGATCGTGAGAGTAATCGTGAGTTCTGGGAACTCGTGAGTGTGATTCCTGCGAACTCATGAGCGTGAATTTGATCGTGAGTGTGATCGTGAGTTCTGATAACTCTTGAGTGTGACTTTCAGTCCAGAAAACTCATGAGTTTGAGTGTGAGTTGTGATAACTGGTGAGCGTGAGTGTGAGCGTGAGTTCTGAGGACTTATGAGCGTGAATTTTGAGATCTCTGAGCGTGATCGTGAATTTGAGACTCATGAGCATGATCCTGAATCAAGACGTGAGTCTTAAGGTGGAATGGATGTGAGTCCGGTGATTGCATTAGTCCGCGTGATGACGTGAGTTGTTTTCAATGGTCATAATGAGTCGTGGTGAGCATTGGTATTATCTTGGCTGGGTTGGTCACGTGAGCTCCCGGGCCATTTTAGTGGACGAAGAGACTCGCTTCGCAACTAATGCGCGGGCTTCAGGGTTGGTTTGGTGTCGCTCGCCTGCTCCCCCGCCATGTCGACGCGCTGAGTCCTGTGGAGGGCGGAGGTGGAGAGGGGGAGGGCTTGTTCTTACAGACTCCTCCTTGCCAGGGCCCTCCGCAATGTGTCAACCAGCTGTGGAGGGCAGAGGAGAAGGGGGGGGGTCGCTTTCGTCTCGCCTCGGCGTTCGCTCATCGCTTCACGGCAGACGGCCAGACGCAAACGGACTGATGCACTTCGAGGCGGCGCGGTAACGTCGGAGGTGGGGAAGCGCTCATCTCCCTGTGGTATAGAAAGGCTCGTGTGGACTTCGGCTTCTTTTGCCAAGTTGGTGCCGGAGTGCATAGAATTTTATGATTGCGTCAACTAACTTTCGCACAGCTGCGATAAATTAAGTGACTCATATTATCCTTATCAGCACCCAGTCGCACAAACAATTTTATCGTTCCGCGCACCTCACCGTAGTTTTCCGAATTGAGTCATCACACTGAAAGTGCAACAAAGACGGTGTTACGATCGATCGAAGCTTCGAGTGAGATTCTTTCACGTTGTGCGACATAATGCTTTTAAGTGCCGCTCGCGGCAAGATAGCTTGGAACATGATAAATGGCGCGCCCTACGTGATCGAGAGCATAACAAAAAGCCACGCGGGGACTACCCCAAACTCCCAAACCACTCCAAACCAAACCAAGCAAAGCCATGCCAACCAATCCAAACGAAACCAAACCAAGGACGGCTGCATGTATCAAGATAATAAATGCTGACGTCATTTTATAAAGGCCGAGATGACTGTAAAACAATGCAGACCGATGTATCGTAATATCGCAGCCTACTTCAGCAAGCACGGTCGATCAACAAAACAAGAAACAACTCGAGTGAAAAGGACACCTCGGCCTCCGCGGCCTCTGCTCACAGGAGAGCATGCAGCGGACGGACACCACTGCCAACAGGAATTATGCTGAGATTAAAAACCGGAAGTACGTCACGTGAAACCGCCCTACCTAATATTAGCGCTTTCCTCCCCCCCCCCCGCCATAAAAAACAAGAAAAAAAATATTTTGCCGATGCATATCTTAACTATGCTGCATAAATTTCCGTAGAAGTACGTGTGGATGGCACAAGAATAGAATTGGAAGGGGTGATATATGTAATAATCGTTTATTCGTTTACAAATGAGCGAGGTATTCACAGCAAGGCGATGCTCTAATCATTGCGACGTTGTGAGTGTAACCTTCACGAAGGCGCGTTGGTGTTTTACCGCCGCCCTTGTCCGCAGGCGAAAGTTCAACACACCCACTTTCGTCAGCTTGCATTTACAGTCTCTTTCGTAATTAATTCAGGTTAACGAAAATTGTCAGAAATGTGCGGAGCATAAACGTAAACATAATAAATTTCTTTCCAAATTGGATAAGCTGCTCAAAAGTTCACTGCTTTGTCGTAGTTTCCCCGCCACACGACTCACGCGAAGACAAACCAACGACTTGCGAAAAACAAAAAGGAAAACACAAAGAAAGCAACCTGTTAGCATGATGACCTGTGTGAGTGTGAGGAGCGTGAGGAGCTGTGAGTATGAAAACTGTGAGGAGCTGTGAGTATGAGGACCGTGAGGAGCTGTGAGTGTGAGGACCATGAGGAGCTGTGAGTGTGATGAGCATGATGACCTGTGAGCGTGAGAACCATAAGGAGCTGTGAGTGTGATAAGCATGATGGCCTGTGAATGTTAGGATCCTGAGGATCTATGAGTGTGAGGACCGTGATGGCCTGTCAGTGCGAAGAGCGTGAGGACTCGTGCATGTGAGGACCGCTTTATGAGAGCGAGAACCGTGAGGACCTGTGAGTCTAATGATTTGTGATGACCTGTGAGTGCTATGACGTGTGAGTGTAGTGAGCGTGACGACCTGTGAGTCTGATGATTCGTGAGGACTTATAAGTGTGATGATCGTGGTGATTTGTGAGCGTGACGACAGTGATGAAAACGGCGAGTGGGTTTTGGTTTTGTATTGAACCATGAGGGTGAGTCCGGGTGATGACTGTTTTGAATAAATCGTGATAGTGAATGGGCGTGAGCTCTGATTGAGGAAAAAGACGTGATCGTGAGTTTGAGCGAGGGCGGCTTTAAATGCCGGCCTATACACCTTTTTCGTTTAGCCTCGCACCCAGCCACGTTGTCCCCGTATCCGGTATGCGTTCCGAACAAAAAGCAAGAGATTACAGCCCCGAACAAGTAAAATAGTATAGAAGGGTCATAAAAAGAACGACTGACGGTTGCAAATAAATTGTTAACACGTTCTACTGTCGAGGCGAGAAGAAAGCGATGTTTTCACGCATACCGGAAGTTCCAGAATTAAATATGGCGGCGCCCACGTAGAAAAGGTGTATAAACAAGATAGCCAAATAGTGAGATCTGCAAAATGAGATAAGCAAATCATGAAGTTCAGGAAATAGTTTTCTTTCGTTTACAAAAATATAATTTAGGCGTACGCTCACAAGAATCTTCACACTCAGTGTAGCATCGAAAATTACCCTTTTGCTTGAGAATGTCTGGGTGTCAACTTTAGCCAACGCCCAATCAGGCCCCACCTCGACCGTTCCGAAGAGATCACCCAACGTAAGGTAAAAAGCGCATTACTGCCTCATAGTTTAACGAGCTGGAGGTAGTGCCTCGACCTTCCGCCGTTCCACAGCAGACCCTCCTTGAGCTCGCCTTTCTGTAGCCGACCCTCGTTGAGCTCGCCGCCCGAGCTCTGTCCCGGGCCATCTTCGTCTACTTCCCCCTTGGCCTCCGCAGGCCCATGTCCGGCATCCTCACTGCCACGACTCCCCCCCCCCCTCCCCCCTCCCCCCACTTGAGAGGTGGGACTGCGGGAGGTTTGATGACGCTACGAAGAGGACGTCGCCGGGCTCGGACACGGGCGCGTCCTCGGCGCCACTGGAGTATTGACGGTCGTGGGGCAGGCTCAGATCTGAACATGTTAAAGTTGGGGAATGCGGACGTCGACGGGGGCTGTGCGGCAACGGCGGTGGTGCAGCTCAAACTGCGTTGATGGCGGCGGGTGTGGCCCCCGAGAGGCTGAATGACGACCCGGGCCTCGGTTGCGAGCAGGCCGGGTCTCTCTCGTCGGAGCAGCTGAATTGCGTCTTCTACGTTGACAGGGGAGAAAGCGTCTCCAGCAGTTCCTGGTGCACGCCTCCTTCTCGTTGGTCTCGAGGTGTACGAGGAGGACGCCGCACAGCCAGCAGCTGTTATCATGGTCCAGGGGGCGGGGACAAAGGGGATGCCGTATCCCCTCGGAAGGGCGGCGTGATGATGTCGTCGGTCGGCCCACCTTAGGTCTCTGTTGGTATTTTCACCGCCGTTGAGAGGCGAATTGAACTGCCCCAGTCCCTCGGACGCCGTCCTCGTGGCCAGCGCGTGACAAGGGAGCCCGCTCCAATGTGGTACTCCCGCCCGCGGACGGGGTTGACACTTTCTGGGGAAGGTTCGCTGCCACGGCGACCCATGGACCTGGTCCCCCTGGGCTCGGTATAGTGGGCCCTCTCGACACAGACACGCTTCTCTACCGTGCCTCCTCCGGGGGGGCCGTATATAGACCGACACGCGGAGCGACTCTGTTTACCAACACGCCGCAAGGCCGCGCATGCGCGGTAGCTATGTGGGCAAGAGCAGCCCGGCTCTCCGTGTTTTCGCCATTGCGTTCTATGGCGTGCGCTCGTTGTTGTCGTTGTAGGGACGCTTGTATCTTTATTTGTGCGTCGTATTTCCTGAGAACGTATGTCGTATCCTATGCCCGACTATTTGAGCTCGCTGCCCGAGCCTGAACGGCAGCGGTATCGAAACAAACTGTGCGGTGACGGCGTTGCCTTCGACGATCCGTATGCCGTAGACAAGGCCTGCTGGACTTCCGACGTAAAGTTGCTGCCACCGAAGTCGACGGCTCATGTCGTCGTTTATTTAGTTTTTTCGCCAAGCCAGTTCACGGCCGACACGGTGCAGGCGTACAAGTCTCTCGAGGCCTACGATTACTTCGAGTCGGTTTCCGCACTGCCGGCGGGATCAGCAGTCTGTGGGTCTGCGGAAGTGTGTGTATTCATTAATTGATTAAATACACACAGCGTCTTCAAGTCAAGGTATGATATTTTTCCTACCCTCATGACCACAAGGCATGACAATCAGTAACGCTTTGTCCTTTCTGCAGTCTTGGCGGTAACACGTTACAAGTAACGGCGTTGCCGGTAACGCGTTACTTTTTCAATAACGTAGTAACCTACTCGTTACGTTTTCGACACAGCAATGGGTAACGTACTTACGTTACTACTTCAAGTAACGTAGTTACGTTACTCGTTACTCCTTCCCAAGTCTTAAAGAAATTAGACTTCAATTTTTTCCGTGTTTTAGGCGTCAAGCCATGTTTTTCTTGGCGTTTTTTCTCGTGAGTATTTAGGTGAAACCGTAAAACGAGATAAAGTAATTATGTTCAGTTTCTGCACGAACATAATGTTTCTTGATATATGACATGTATCGTCAAAACCGTAAAATGTGCTAAATCTTAATTTAAAAAGAGTAACGCAGAAGTAACGTGCGTTACTTTATATCGGTAGCGGTAACGGGTTCCTTTTATTTTTAGGCAACGTAGCTCGGTAACGCGTTACTTTTATTTGCAAGTAACGAGTAACGTACTTCGTTACTTTTCTCCGGTAACGCCTACAACACTGCCGTTCTGTCGCCGATCCTCTTCTGCTGGGTAGCACGGGCGTAGCGAGCCTCCGACGAGCGCTTGGCCGATGCTTTGTGCGCGAACACCATGGGAACAAAATCCCGGTGGTCTTGATCAGGCAACGCTTTCCCTGCACATAAGCAAGCCTCGGGACGGAGATTGAAATGGAAGCCGCACTTGCCTTCAAGAAAGTGTTTGCCGCACAAACGGTCGTTCGCGCGAGGCGACGATTCTTTTCGATCCACGGATATTATCCACCTTTTATGCCTTTCAGAGTCTGCCGGGAACTTGTGGAAACTCACTCCGCTACTTTTCTTGTACATTTCGGTGCAATTAACAGCAACACAGCTTCGCGGCATGCTGAAATGCTATGACGCCCATGCGAAACGTGCGCCCTTTTGCCCACACCCTGCCACACCCCCCGGCTCCGGCGCGATCGCAGCGCCGCCGCAGCTCCGTGACGTCAAGCCCGCGTGTCGGTGTATAGGGTTGGGTGCTTTTGCGAGGTCAGCCACCGGAGTCAGGGTCGCTAAACTCGTCAAGCACAACTTTGTGCCCGAAGTTTGCGGAACGCGCTAATTGGACTCTCGCGACGCTGACGTCGCGCCGAGCGAGGTGTCAATCATTCGAACGCTCATTTCTTTGAGAGAGGCAGAATGTAGCAAAGTTCATCGAGGCGCGCGTGCGGCGCGTGAGGGGCGCGAGGAGCCCGCTGATTGAACGGCTTCGCCGATGACGTAGCGCCCATTTGTCCCTACATCCCTACGCCAAGCTAAAATTAATGCTTTACAGATTGTCCCTAGGCGACCTGCTGACGCTCAAAATCCCTCCGAAGTTTGTGTAAAAAAGAAACCTCGTTTGTCGAAGTTGTCGCTGACGTCAAAGTGACGTTTCCGAACTTTGCGAGAGCCGTGGTTTGAGCTCGAGATCTTCGCTTCGGATCGAGGCGAAGTTCAACTTTGTCAACATGGCGGTGCCGTACGCTGCGGCCGAGCTTATCTTCCGCCACCGTCGGCGTCGCTACTGAGACCACCGGGGACGCCTTTCAACTCCCCGACGACGACTTTCGGCGACAGTACCGGCTATCGAAAGCCGTTGTGCGTTGACTCTGCGACGAGCTTCGTTCGGCGCCCGGACTTCGAGGCGGCGGACAATCGCGTCTACCATGACCGTGGAACCACAAGTTCTTTGCGCGCTCCGGTTCTTCGAAACCGGTAGCTTTCAAGGCATGGTGGCGACTGACGAGCACCTGTCAGTCTCCCACATGACTGTGAGCCGGGCTGTCAGAGTTTTTGCGGCTGCCATCGTTTTTTTTTTTTTCTGCAATATCCGAAGAGGTACTAATAAACTGGTATACAATTCAGAATGTTGGAAAACAAACAAGAACCGGGATAATTCTTGGGTAGGTTCGAGTCTCCCGGCAGCCGGCAGAATTATTTCCCCGAAATTTTACTGGCAGTCGTCACTCATTGGCGGTCAAATCAGTTCATCGAACGACGTGTCATCGACAGATCGTTTCATCGGCACGCGATGTAATCACATGAAAGAGATTTTCTTCCGTTAGAGGTATATACAAATTAAACATTTTCACACCTTTATACATGTAAGTGGGGTGTCCAATAACTAACCCCCTAATAAGTGTAGCAATAGACCTTATAAAAAAATGTAAACCTCACACCTTTAAAAATGTGTGATTTTTTAAACACGTTTCTTAAAACGTGTGATAATGCACTACACCTTTTTATAAAGATGTAAAACTACAATACCCCTTCTCGTCAGACACGTAGCCAGGGGGGGGGGGCATAAGGCCCGCCCCCCCCCCGAAATCTTCCATTTTGCTGGGGCCGCCTCTCCCCCCTCCCCCTCATAGAGCACTTTGTCATGGGCGCCCCCCCCCCCCCCCTAAAACAAAATCCTGGCTACGTGCCTCCTTCTCGTCAAGGTGTAATTACCACAGTACATTCCTTTTTTGGGGTGTACACAGTGGCCCGGGACCCAATAAAATGACTGAAAAATTAAATTACACAAACGAGTCGCCGAAACAACACGTTGCCTCTTTGGCGAGTGTCGAGGCAACTTCGGCCGAAAACCGGCTTCAATATTGGCCGGATGTACGGTTTTGCGCCTCGTCCCGACATCCGGCAGGTATGGGTGTACCGATGCAAATACACGATTTATGTCTAATAGCACTGGCACCACTGATCTCTTATTAGGCTGGATCGCGGATAGAGGCCTGTATTGCTGGGGTCGAGCGGCACCACCGGCAGTCATCGCTTGACACGATCTAATGCATGCTATAGGAGAAACGGGAAAACTCAATTTTATTACGTTAGTAGGTTGTTCTCGATCATGAAACTTCTATCGTGTTTCCGCAAATAACAGTTAATATTGTGGGCAAGAATATTAAACGCGTTAGAATACCAATCTTGTTTAAATAAACGTTGTGTGGTTGAGGGTCGAGGGCGACTTTGTTGGGCGTTAACTGTGATGTGTTTAATGAGACAAGGGCTACCGAGAGTTATTGTGGTGTCATCCGTGATCTCGGAGTCATCAGAGCTCAGCAAACGATAAGTTGGAAGGCCTTTACTGGGGACATTCGCATCGTTTTAACCGCTTGTACATAGTACTTCATGGTGAAAGCTTTTTCTTTGAACTGCTGTGAGGGCTTCCGTGACAAACTGAAACTCGGAGCGTGCCGTTCAGTCGCTGAACGTGCCGTTTATTTAGCAACCGAAGCAAGCGACGTCAGTAAAGTCGGTGGTGCTCCGGCCCATTTTTTTTTTTTTATAATCAATGTTCGAACGTTTGACGAATGTCTAGTTGATCTCCAAGCACCCGATATAATCATCGCAGCACGTCATAAAATACTCGCCCTCGAGCACCGCGTACAAGCTTCCTATTTTTGCGTGTTTCTCCCTTAGACTTTCGTGTATTGCCTCATGGTGTAATACGCCAAAACAACAAGGACGAAAACGAAGGGAGAACTAGACAGGACGCGGCGTATTGCCTGTTGTCAAGCAATGGCCGCCGGTGAGGCCAGTGACGGGCTCCCGATCCGCGATCCAGACTTGCACTGTGAGAGTTCTAATGCATTGCACCCGCAGAGTGCTGCACAAAGAACGGGCCCCGGGCGAACTCGCCGAATGCACCTAGTGCAGACTGATGCTGTCGCCATAGATGTTGTAGAAAAGTACCGACCTCAAACCGAAACTAGAGCCTTTTAATGCGAATTGACTCCGTAAGTGTGACGTCATGGGTCCAAACAAACCGTTGCTAGGGTCGTTGTTATGGACGAATACATGTGGCTCGGTTTCGCTACGAAAACCCGACCGTTCAAAAATCAGGAGTAGGATTTAAACTTCGAAAAATCACAGATATAGAAAGCTTGAATGTCATATATGTTTCCACAGAAGTGTGCCGGTAATCGCTCGTTTCTGAAATATTTACGACTGCAACTTCCGGTCCTCAAGATGCCTGCAGCAGACGACGAATGCAAGAAGTATGCCGTCTGCCGCACGCCGGCCGGCCAAGTGGGGCCGTCGTTTGAATCGTGTGAATAAAGACGATATTCTGACGTGGCATTCGTTTGAAATATAATGAGTTTCAGACACTTATAAGATTTCATAGTGGGGTGCGATGCAAAATATGGTTTATCGAAAGTCCGGCCGTCGATCGAGATGATCGTCTGCTAAAAGATCGCATTGCACCCGTGAGAAAAGCACTTCAGGCGAACGGTTGAGATCCCAAATTTTGTTTGCGGACTCCCGCTATGCGAGGGTCCTTCGTATACCTGCTTGTAACCAACGCGTAGAGAAAGATTCTTGCAGTTTCTTCAGATTTCCGCAAGACCCCAAAGCGCGAAAGAACTGGATAAAAAACATAAGGTGAGTTTATTACAGATTGTACTCGCATCGCGGGTTCGATGAAGATATTCACCAAAAGGTCACATCCACGGAATTTGATGTATACCAAGGGGGAAAAAAAGAAGCAAAATACTGCGAAATCGCGATAGACATGCAATTCTTTAATAACCTGACAACCACAATAATAATAATAACAAACGACTTACCTCGACGGCGTACGATTTGTTTTGTCATGCTGGCCTGCACTACGCCGGTAATGCATTTTCGGTCGTCGTCGTAACTGACCTGCATGACGTGGTTTGATTTTACTGCATTTTCACCCTCGTAACTAAGCTGGGTTGTTCACAGAAAAAAAAACGCACATTGCGGAGGCCTTTACGGCGATGGTGATGCGCTTGTTTTTTGTCGCTCGTTTACCGACGCAACTCAATGAAGACGCCCGCTGCAACAGAGGTCAGCAAATCTATCGTGTCGTCTGCTACCAAAGCAAAGCGGAGTGTAAGGCTTCAGAAATGGCTTTCATCGTTGCGATACGACACTGAGACGACAAGAACATCTTTATAATTAGATATCAAGAAGTTATGGTTGCTTACAAAAAATTGTTTACTTACTTGTAAGCAAAAATCTAGCCTCCTGTGGAGTCTCCATGCATTAGTCCATAGCAACGTCCCTAGCAACGGTTTGTTTGGACCCAAACGCCATGTTGTGACGTCATCACTTACGGGGTCAATAGCATTCTTTGAATACTTCACGCACTTTTTCGTCTATGTATCTATCTATCTATCTATCTATCTATCTGGCTATCTAACCTCTTACGCCGCGAGTCGATAAATAAATAAAAAAGACCGGCGCCGGCTGGGATACGAACCGTTGACCCTTTGATCAGCAGGCAGACGCGCTAACCACAGAGCTATGAAGGCAGTCATTCAACGCACTCTAAACGGTTGTTTATATCTTTACCATAGGACGCGCTTTACAGCGCTGTCACAGCTACCGGTGCGCGCGTCACAGCTACCGGGCCGCTAGCTCACCCTCTCCCGCGCTCGGGAGAGGGTGATGTAGCGGCCGTGCTCAGCCTCACGAGAGCGGAATGAGCCCTCGTGCATGGAACGCGCGCGCACCGGTAGCTGTGACAGCGCTGTAAAGCGCGTCCTATGGTAAAGATATAAACAACCGTCTAGAGTACCGTTGGTTGAGACTAGCTGAGACGCCAGAAAGTCTGGTCGGTACCATTTTGAGTGTTTGTGCGTATGGCGCGTGCTTTGCTCGCCTTCCTAAGTGACACAAACGCACGTGCTGGGCTGCGGAGATCGTGCGCAGGGCTGTGAAAGTGTCAACAAATTTAGAATCGCCTCAAGAGTGGGCTGGCGTATCTAGGAGTGTGCCGGCCACCTGACGAACGCGCATAACTCCGCACCGTTTGATGCTATTCGCATTAACGTAGATAATCATTCCCAACGGATGGGTTCTGCTGATTTTTTTTTTGTTCGACGTGATGGGTGGGAATGCGGGAGCGCAGTCGCTGCCATCGTTTATCAATAAACGTTGGTTGCTGCAACGTGTCACTTATATTTGCGATGATTTCCAATTAAGGAACTCGGCTGTCAGAGATATCTACAGACGGCGTAAGTTTCCGAAGCCAGCTGACTACAAAACAGCATACACTTGAGAAAATTTATGGCACTGTACGCGCAAAAGCTTGCTTCGTTTTAAGCATAGTATTATGAGTGAACCACTGAAAGGATACTGCTTAAATCTAGTTCTTTGGAACATCTAGCAATACGTTTCGTAAGACTTTTTTTATTTCCCTGGTGAGGGCATTGAGAACGAGAGCTTTCTCAAACAAAATACGACGGGGCAAGATAGCTGCCGTTCAAATATGACTGTGCTTGAGCCTCGGGCAACGTCTCCATGTTTAGCCTTCCCGGACGCTGAGTGAATGCGTCACAGGTTTCTGCTGTGGGAGCTTTGTCGAAAAATGTTCCACTTTTCACCTGCACACAGATGATGCGAGATCTCGCGGCCTCTGTGTTTGTCCTGGGCCTTTCATTACACACTGGTAGGTTTCAGCGTCTGTACGGCAACAAAGCGACCCAAATTTTGCAAATAAAACACGGGTCGTCGATTCCTCCCTTCGTGGAATATCAGACGCTTACAATTCAAGCTCGCGTTTGAGTTTGTGGCCCGCGGGACGCGATTTCGAGCAGAATGCCAACTTTTTCTTTCAGCTCCGCTGTGCGAATGCCGCCTCGTAGCAGACGAACTCCCGTCGTCTGCTCTCGCTCCTCGCCTGGGCGAGGCATGACGGGATTGTCGGCGCTAGAGAGCTCAAAGACAACGTACAGCGAGCGGCGTGAACGCTCGCCTCCCCGCGCTGTCTCGTGCTCTCGTGCACCGCCTAGGGATCGCGGGGGATTTTTCGTCAAAAGTTGCGAAGTTGAGCGCGCGCAGGGAGGAGGAAACTTTGCGGCGTTCTTTTGGTCACTCCCCCCGCTACGTCAAAAAGCGAAGAATGTTTTGCTCCACGAGTTTAGCTACCCAGGATGGCCGCTTTTGGCTGACCGGGGAGCCGTGGCGTCGAAGCCCTTCCCAGGTGGGCGCCTCGTGTGAGGCCGTCCTTGAGCGGCGGTACGTCGAGCTCCTCCCGAGCGGTCGTTCCAGGGGGGCATTCTTTACGACAGAACACTGTTAAAGGCATGAAGAATCATTGCACTCTGCGCCACCCGCTCTTGCGAAGGTCCGAGCTGCTGAAGGCATTCTCCCGAACCGGCTGATTACCGCACCTGGTCCACGCTCGGGGCCGCACCCAAGAGGTCTCTGGAGCGGGGCACTACCCATCTCCTTCCCGAGTGTCTCGTTCGTCGTCGTCCTGGTTGCGAAGGAAATACCATTTCAAATCGGCGACGTGAATATGTCCAGATTGCTCGTTTGTACTGAGCCAAGTGAGTCCGTAGGTAAGACTTGACACTTGCGCCGTTACATCATAGGGCCCTTTTCACTTTGGAGCCCCGGCGAGCAGCGAAAAACCCCAAGCTGCGCTGCTCAGTGGGGGAGGGGGGGGGGTATCTCCGTAAGACTAAGTCCCCGACATTGAATTCCAGGTGACAATGACTCTGACTGCAACGCGCCGCCTGCTCGATTCTTGCGCAATCGGTATCTTGCGCAATCGGTATCTTGCAGCAGTGGACCAATGATATAGCACACGACAACCTCCCCGAATATTGACTCACCGCCAGTTGCATCAGTACCGGAGCCGTCTCACCTGTCGGCATCGCTTTCTGGAAAGCCGAGTATCTACGAGGGTACGGGAATATGTCCAGCCTCATACCCGTCCAGATCACGGTGCGACGTAGCTTGTGAAAAGCCTTGCTGTCACTGCTTTGACCGGCCAGAATGGAGTCGTGGAAGTACTCGATAAACCTCTTCCATAGCGAATCACGAGCCTGAATGGAAACTATTACCCTCCTTTTTATCGATCGTTGGCATATGCATCAAAGCAACAAGCCGTCTTCGCCCAACAGATATGAATACCAGTGCTCATTAATTTTTTTTGCCAGCATTTCCGGTGTTAGCTGCAATTTCCGTATGTTTTCCCAACACCCGCTGACCAAACTCATCTGCTTTCTGATCCTCAACAAGCTTTACCGTCCTTACCACTTCAACCTAAGTCGCGATGCTCTGCTCTCTCATGCAGCTTCCTAAAACTGCTACAATACCCGATTTGGAAGCCTGCAGTCTGTCATGTCCACGCGCAGCTGGGCTCCAAACTGTCCTCAGCAGGCGGAGAGGGTCAATGTGCTCAGTCATGTTCCGTTCGAAATCATGGAGCGATTTTATATCAGAGTATGCTGAATATATTGACGTCGGAACGTCCAAACGCAATCGGGGAATAATCATAGGCCCGGCATTACCAACACACGCGAACGCGTCTCGAACATAGCCGTCATGTCGCGCATGAGCTAACCGACGTCTCCCACGTCCGCAGCCAGAGCTGAAGTCCCAGACTCCGACAGCGTTCAGGAGTCCATGACTCCGCACACCAGAACACGTCCGGTGGCGTCCGACCATCGTTGAGCCTCGCTCTTAAACGAAGTGTACCTATCCGCGGCCACGTTTCTACCTCGTTTCGACGGGCAACGTTGGCTCTCACAATAACGAGCGATCAGCGAGTCAGATGCGCCATTCTTCCAAAGCGAAGGCCGGCTGATCGGGCCCCACGGGATGTCCACTTTAGCCAACGCCCAGTCAGGCCCCGCATCGACCGCCCCGAGGGAATCACACGCCGCAAGGTACGAAGGGCTTTACTGTCTCACAGTTGGACGAGCCGGAGGCAGCGCCTTGACCTTTCGCTCTTCCGTAGCCGACCCACCTTGAGCTCGCCGCCCAGTCTCTCTTCCCGGTCATCTTCGTCTTCTTTCCCCTGGTCCCCG
>JAZHYW010022804.1:0-15137 GCA_037355805.1 Ixodes ricinus | reverse complement strand
TACCGAAACTTGGGTAAATGGGCGAGGATTTCTGCAGCAAAATATATTTTTTACGAGTTTCCGGGACAGGTGTTTTTGACAAATGACACCCCTTGAGGATATACTGTTCCCTTGAGGTATTTTATTGTTATTTATTATTATTATTACCATCATTATTATTATTATTTCTTGTTATTATAGCGGCAGTCGCAGTTTGGATTCACTTTTATTTTAGGTGTACATAGAATCAGGTGTAGGAGCTGAACATTCCGAGAGCCGAAAGTCACGTTGAGTGGCGTAGCCAGCAATTTCTATGGGAGCGTGGGAGGGGGGGGGGGGGGGGCGGTTGCTCTGTTGGCAGTTCTAAGATAGAAGAGGAAGAAAAAAGAAAAAAAGATATTCACTTTCCTTTTATGGTATCTCCCACGTTAAGTTAAAAAAAGAGTGCACAAAATTGCAGATTTGGCTGCATTAAAATTACTTTTCTAGTACATGATTGACATAACAATTGTTACAAAAGTTAGAATAATGCTATCGTTTATTCGTGACATATACATCGACGTGAAAGGAGTTGGCGCAACTTCGAGTGAAGCATACGATTTTTTAATGATTGTTTTATTGGCACAATTGTGTAAGAGCATGGAGCAAAAGGCTACTATAGAGTCGCCTGACTATAGCCCCATTCCCCTGCACAGTTCAGCAGCGCAGCAGCACAAGAAAAAATCGAAACTTCACGGCATACAAGTACTAACAGACATAGAAATGCCATTTAATAACAACAAACTGAAACACTTCATACAATAACAGTTCTAACTCGCCAAGTGTGTATTTTAATATTTTACAATAAAGCTAAGATATACTTTAAAAAGCTCTAGATTTTGTATCGATCGTGTTGGGATCATTCACAGCCGACATTATTTCTCAGCTGCCGTTTAGCAGCTGCTGGAATTTGATGAGAAATCCTCCGTGTACCGCAGTTTGTGCGCCATCTTGGTTGATGGCAACGCGTGTGGCGGACAACAAGCTTGGTGGTGGAATGTGTACCGTTGTTTTGTTGGTGTAATTGGCGTAGGCTAAGCAAAGGAACGGTGTCGCTCCTGAGGCAAGGGTGAACAGCACGACTTCACTGCGTAGATTTCTCACGGGGATTCCAGCGGGTTGAAGAAACATGTTCGTGACACGCGGGAAATGTGAGCGAATATGTGAAGCGAGTGAACGTCGTAAAAACATTAAGTGACTTGGGGCTAGAAACAATCATTCTTATGAAGAAAAAAAAACAGTTATTTGAATGGAGATGGGGGAATGTACATACATCACGAACAATAAAAGACTGTAAACCGGGCCATCGTAGTATTTTTGCTGCATGAACCTCGCTTAAACATGTGGGGTATATATTTTCGTATTTCTTTGGTGTGCGTGTGCAAGAGACAAGGGAAATGGCGAAACAATTTCGGGCGGAGGAACTCCCGAGCAACCCTTTGGTTACGCGTCCGGTCACGCTGTACGACATGGGTTTATTTACTTCGATACGAACAGCAAAAGGAGTATGAACTTTGTGTTGTTTGTTTGTGGTTCTTCTTACTTTGTGCTTCGTGACGTATATGTTGTTTGTTGTTTCTTACATTGTTCTTCGCAACGTGTGTTGCTTGTTGTTCCTTACATCGCACTTCGTGACGCATGTTGTTTGTTTCTTAGATTGTGCTTCGTGCCGTATTTTGAATCACCTGTCCCATGACACCGACATTAAACAAACTCTAAAGTTGGCGCACACGTTTTTCACTTCTGATCTCCGGGTTGCTTCGAAACCCGTGAACAAATGCTGTCCCAGCACTGAAACACACAACTGGCAGCCGAATGTCGTAAATATCGAGTATAAAACGAATTTGAGAGGGAGTATGAACAATGAAGGAGTGATCGAACACTTTGTCCAGAAGTTTATTCATGAAATCTACCAAAAAAAAAACGAATTGGATCAACCAGGGAACTGATGTCAAACATGGCGAGAATTAGGGAGGTTTGGGAGCAAATTTCACTTCGTAGTATGTTAACGACTCTTGCGTTCAGGACTTCTAACCACAAACCTTGAATAGGCGGCGAGGTTCGAGCTGCAATTATAATCATACTATACACCTACCAATGACAGCTTCGAGCACTCTGTTGTTACGTTTCAGCTCACTGGTGTTTTAAATGGCCAATGGTACACCCTCATGTCTGGGCCTCTCGCGATCTTTTTAAATTAGTTTGGTCATGCAGCAGACGCGTAGCATGGATCCAAAACAGTTTAAGTAGCTTAAAAACTAAATGCTGCGACACGAACATACTGTCGAGTAAGAACTATGAGCCTTGTGCATCACTTGTTTGCATTCTACTTTTTTAATTTTTTTTTAATCAACGAGACCACTTTAACGTTGGCGTCAGACTACGATAATTTCTGAATTTTAACTTGCATCGCGCCCTGCTTGAGAGAGGCGTGCGTGCGTGCGTGTGGCCGTATCCATGGTTTTATGTTATTTCAACTGAAACAAATAAAAAAAAGAAGCAAAGCCGTACTCTGAACGTGCTGTGCATTCGCACCCGTGAACGGCGCTTAGGCAAACGACTTTTTGCACTCCACAACGGTTGTAATCATCCCCAGCAGCTGTTGATTCATTAGTAGCAACAACCAACAACGCAAACAGAAATTCGGGGAAAAAAAAACTCGGAGTAATGTGTGTCCTACCGCACCGCGGTTCACCGCCTAGCAATCCGACAGTAACAAAGTACATTAAAACTTGGCTTTGGGGCTATAGGGTCCGTACTAATTAAACTGTTTATAAAGCGCTAACAAAACGAGAACAAAGAAGACATGTCCTATTACAATGAACTGGGCAAAAACTCACTTTCAGCCTCAAGAAGCATTGAATTTTCGTTAGAAAGCTCATTTGGCACCGGTGATAAAATTTTGTCCCCAATACTTGATTTTCCTTACTCTTCTTAAACTGGAAAGTATGACTGATAAGTAATGTATTGAACGAAAGCTTAATAACAAACCCAAGATCGTGCAAATCTTTTTTGAAGATCATTTTAGTGAAAGGGCCCCAATAATACAATCACATAAATACAAAAGCAACCGCATACTTTTTAAACCAAAGCGACAAGCCGCAAATTTTATAAGACTAAAACAGCGATACTCGTCTATCGCAAGATCGAGTGCCGTTATAATTAGCGTCTAATTATTTCCGGTGTCATATAATCTAATCGGTGCTTCTTTCTTTTGCACGCATACAACTGTCTTCTCACGAGGTGCTAGCTGTCCACACTTCTAAAATTCGCGTTCAGCTCATCGTCGTATGTCGACACTTTCAACAGACGCTGTGACTTTGAAGAGCGGCCCGACCTTTGGGATAAATCTGTTTACGAGAACTGCGGATTAATCCCACCAGATCACAAGCAATAATTCACGCGCCTCCTCATCCCTGTTCTACAGTTTCACGCTTCAGCCACTAGGACGCGTCAAATAAAGTCAGTCAAGACTGTCCTTGAGGACATTAAGAAAGGAATCTGGGAAGGTCGAGAAAAAACAATATAAAAAAATTCGGCAGAGACACTTAAGACTGCTTACATGTACGAATGCGAAAGCATTCCTACAAGCAGCACGCAACGTCTCCTTTTCGCACATAGCGCTCTGGCGGCGACATCACACTCCCTCACCGCTCAGGCGCGGCGAACCCCGCCGGCTGCAGCATTCCGTGGCGATGCATCTGCGTGGCTGTGTTTTTCTTTGTGTTTTATTTATGAGGAGCGTCCGCTTTGAACTCGGGCGCACCCGGCGGCTTACGTAACGGAGCGTCTGCGTTGCTCTGCTTTTCTTTGTGTTTTATTCGGAATGGGAATTTAGGTGGCGTTTCGCTCAGCCAATGGGAATTTAGGCGCCGTTTCGCTCAGCCAATAGTAATTTAGGTGCCGTTTTTTGCGGCTGCAGACAACGATAACGCCGGTTTCAGTCAGATAACGCCGGCTTCGCTCCATGGGACAGTTAATGCTTTCGAATTAAAAACTGGGGCTCCAATCCGCGCTCTGAAGGTGGTTGGCCAGCGAAGCTGTAGTATCACCTGCAACGATTGCCCTCTGCGCTATAGACCCTTTTTATGGCAAACGCCACCAGGTGCTGCTCCGGTCTTTGACGTCCCAGAGAACTTCCGGTTTATAACAAGAATGAACAAAGGCCACCTTAACACCTTTGTCTGAAATGTAGATGAAACGTTTGACCACTAATTCTCCAGGTGAACGCCAAAAGAACAAAGGAGTGTGAGATCTGCTGAAATGTTTCGAGTATTCTTGTAAACCAGCTTGCCTCCTCCAAGATGTAATATTGTACAGCCGAAGGCCCTCGTTAAATCTCCAACTTCGTTGTCCGTTTAGCATTTATGCTTTCTAGCACTGGTGGCATTAGCAAGCTCAACAGGCTTCCAAAGACAGTGCGACCGGAAGTCGCTTGGGACGCAAGCAGCAGTTCATGTTTGTAAACAGCAAAAGGGTCTTTTAGCCCCGAGCGCGAACACAAGCGTCGCTGTGGTCGCCGCGCCCTGATTGGGTGAGGTGTACCGTGACGTCAGGGGAAGGACTCCGCTCCGCGATCTCGCATCCGGCTCGCTTCCCTTCACCGGTTTCCTGGTCCGTCGTTGTGTGCCGCAGGAACTTGGAGCAGCGGGACCTCGTTTACCCGGTGTACAAAACGCTGGGTTAGTCCGATATTGACGTGCGATCCGTACATTTTATAAGCCTGCTTGTCACTTCTACCTTTATAATTGGGTTACAAATCCCGAAAGCTATCGGCGGAGGCAATTCCGCCGATGAACCTCCCCGTCCGTCCACACGACACAAGGTAATCTTGCGAGGGGCCGGTGAAGCGGCGGCGTAAGTGTTTCAGACGCTGGAATTCTGTTCCTTGCATGTTCATGATTTAGGAGAATATTACATCCCGCTTTGCAGGCGTTTGAAATGGCATTTATATGAAGGGCCTTTGGGTGGTCGGCAAATTAGCTCGCGACCCCGACTCTGCGCGTGCCACTCAGCATGCGCTGGTTCGCAGATGTTTTAAAGGCCATGGGTTTGAAGGCCTTTGAAGTGCTCGAGGAACAGGGTCGTTTTACATAAATGTAGCTTCTTCGTGAATTAATGATATAGTTCGTACACGTATGTAGGCATGTTTAATTTTCTAGAAGAGGCACAATTACTGGAAATTAATTTGTATGGTAGCAGGAAAAACGGCCGAATTGCCCCAGTCACCTGTATGAGATGTATTGAACTGCCAAAAATATCCACAGCTAGTACCGTATAATTTGCAATGTTTATACTTTTCGCTGACATTCTTTCTTTATTCCAGCCTTGTGTATTCGGAAAGTACACCGTTTAGTTTGAATTGTCATTTCCCATTAAAAGAGACACTGCAGCAGGTCCCCAAAGCTTCCTCAGCCTCCAAACTCCCTACAGCTGGACTCTCTGAGAACAGAGGAAAACAAGAGGAACAGCAAGCATTCGAACGGCTGTCCAGTGGTAGATGCTGCACTAGTATCAGAAAAGGTGGAACCTGCGAAGGGTGATAGTTTGCGTGAGAAAAGCTTCTGGCGTTTTAGCTTCAGGACAATTTGATTTAGCTAAAATCTCAATTTTAGAGCCTAAGGGACTAATGACGGGGTAGACACCTTCGCATGCGTTTGTTGTACATTACTTGAGGGAGGATATAAACAAGTCCACAGATACCACCAGTGGAGTCTATTGAAATACTATCCGAATGCATCAAAGGTCAAATGCGAGCAATGTATATAAATAAATGTTCCTTCTTTCTTTACTTAGCCCCTTGTACTTGGACTGTCTCCCTTGTGATTCTCTCTCCATGGCCCAGACTGTATTTAGCATGTTGCTCGAGCAGCATGCAGCTTTTCTGCTTCGGCGATCTTGTTTAAAAACAGAGATTTAAAAAAACGAAATAGTATACATAACCTGCCAATTCATTCAGACCATCAGCAGCATTTATTGTGTGAGATGTAAATCTATAGTGATGCTCACGTGCCAATTGTGGGCCCATATTTGCTTTCATTTTCATATACCAGCTGCGATTCATGCGTTGCCTGCCCTGTCAACCATGACCTTCAGAATCTTAGTTGACAGTTTCGCCTGCAGCTACAGGCCATACCTCAATAAAGCCACATATGAAAATTTACACTTCCTACGAAAAACACGTACAAAAAATATTAAATAGGAACTAGCGCGCCGACAGCTAACGTCGTCACAGCCTCCACAGGGCGAGCGGGGCGAGTCGGGGAAAATTCTGTCCTCGCTGTGACGTCACCCCGGTTCGCCGTAAGGGGGCGCCACACGAACTTCTCGGGGCTTTTATTTATTTAACAATACTGCAGGCCCCGCTAGGCCCCGGCAGGGGTGGACGTGTAATACATTGTACAGGATATAATGAAAAAGGAAAAACTTCAATACAATGAAACAACACACTAACACCAAAAAATAGCAAAAAAAATATAAAAAATAAAATCAAACCGTCAGGTTTGTAGAGCTCGTAGCTGTTCAAGAAAGTCATCCGGCGATGAGCTGTCGACGATCTCTTTAGGGAGTCCATTCCAATCAGTTATTGTTTTTGGAAAAAAATTAGTTTTTGAAAGTGTTATTGTTACTGCGATATGGTTCCAGTAATCTACCGTGATTGAATCGCGTGTCACGACGTAAAACAGGTGTTAGGTAGGGGAATACGTCAACCTTCAGGTGTCCATGGTAAAACAAGTATAACAACTTGAGTCTCAAGTGTTTTCGACGTAAATGAAGATAATCTAATTGAAGTGTGTCTAACATTTGTGATGGACTGTCTAATCGCCGGAATCTATTGCAAATAAATCTTGCTGCTAGTTTTTGTATTTTTTCTAGTTCTTCGGTGTTCCTTTGTGTGTATGGGTCCCAAAGCACGCACGCGTACTCTAAATGTGGCCTTACTAATGTTTTATAGGCGCTAAGTTTAACAGAGGGCGGGGCTAACGGTAGCTTTCTTCTTAGAGACCACAGAGTCTTGAGTGCGGTGGAGCACACATTGGAAATGTGAGCGTCCCAACTCAAGTTTTTAGTAACTGTCACACCAAGGTATTTTACTTGCGTTGATTCCCCAAGCCTAACGCTGCCAATTGAGTAAGGAAATGTTTTCACTGTCTTTTTGTTTGTCACTCGGAGCACCGTACATTTATTCAAATTTAATGGCATTTGCCACTCCTCGCACCACTGGAATATGTTTTGAAGAGTTCCGTTCAGTTTAATTTGATCTTCACTGGATTCTATTTCTTTATAGACCACACAATCATCAGCAAAAAGCCGTATATTAGCCCCTTCACCCGCAGTTTCAACAATGTCATTTATATAAATAAGAAATAGAATGGGTCCGAGAACTGACCCTTGTGGGCAGTGTTAAGAGGTACTTCAAGTACATTGTACTTAAAGTACTAGGTTTAGAAAACTTGTACTTTACTTGAAGTACAGTCTCTGAGTATGTACTTGTACTTTACGTAAAAGTATTTTTTTTGCTGTACTTTTGAGGAAAGTGCAATTCTGACTTCAAAGTACAATTCCTGACTTCAAAGTGCATTCCCCAAATTTGATTTCGTTAAATTTTTATCACGATATGAATATTTGTCTACTCCAAAGAAATACTGGGTTGGATATTGTACTTTCACCGCAAACGTGAGCAGACGACGCATCGCTCCCTTTCTTCTGGGGCGACTTTTCCGTACCTTCTTGAACTCTCGCAACTTCTCGGTCGGTCAGCGCAAGTGACGAGGTTTAAAATATTAGGACAGCATAATTAATCGTAATGTAGCACCTTAGACTGCGGTGCAGAAAAATTAAACTTTCAAGTCGAAGGAAAAAAAAACAGAGGAGAACGTCACAATGTTTTGATGCATTATCTTTTGCCTTTCCTTCAATTTGAGAGTTATTTAATTTTTTCTGTACCCTAATCTCAGGTGTCACATTATGATTATTTATCACCAGCTCGTTTGCACACTCACTGTTTTGTTTTTTTTTCATTAAGGAGAGGACAGTCCTCTATGAGAGGATATCTTGCGGAAGCTACGAGGATGACGTCATGCTCTCTTCTAGTACATTTAACCCCGTTGGGTGCAACAATCCAGTAAGTGCGGCGCCAAATTCAGAAACGGGACTTCTGAATTTGGCTCCACTCCTGAAATTAATTACTTTGTGGCCACTTGACTTTATCAAATATTCGCCGCTGTTTCTGAAAATAGGTCATGCACCCTTAATTACCCCTGGGCAATGCATACCAGTTAAAAAATCGCAGTATAGGGGAATGAAAGAGCATCATAAATGATTGTGCTAAAATACTTAGTACTTTACTTTGAAAGTACATTGTATTTATAGTACTTTACTTCGAGTACATTGCACCCAGTGTACTTTTTACTTTACTTGAAGTACATCACATCTCATTTACTTTGTACTTTACTTGAAGTACCTTTAGATGTACTTTACCCAACACTGCTTGTGGGACGCCCGATGTGACCGGCAAGCGACCTGAAGAGTGGTGGTTAATTTCTACAAATTGGGAGCGATTCGTAAGATATGAATGAATGAATTCTACAAGGCTGCTTCTCATTCCTATTGCGTAGAGTTTTTGTACGAGTTTGTTGTGCGGTACTTTATCAAACGTCTTGGCGAAATCTAGAAAAATGGCGTCAAGCTGCTTTCTTTATTAATTACTAGCGCGAAATCGTGAAATATTGTAACCAGTTGGGTGACCGTCGACAGCTCATGCCGGAAGCCATGCTGTGCACTTGTAAGCAAATGATTGATTTCCAAATAGTCCGTAATATGTTTGCTAATAATATGCTCGAGCATTTTACAGCTAACGGAAGTAAGGGATATTGGCCTGTAATTGCACACACTTTGTGCATCCCCACTTTTCAAAACCGGCACAACGCGTGCACAACGCCAGTCTGATGGAAGGGTCCTTCTTCGCAATCAATGACAGGTCAAAAATAATGTACAAGTAACGGGACATCCACTCGGCATATCGCCTAAGAAATGCCGACGGTATATTATCTGGTCCACTTGCTCTCTTAATATCCAGATTAAGCAAAAGGTTAAAGATACCCTCCTGACTCAAACAGAGCTCTCCCATCAGCGAGCGTGACTCACTTGCTTCATTGTCTGCCGTTTGCCTATGAACACTGAAAACAGACTGAAAGTACTGATTAAACACTACCGCAATCTTTTTAGGATCAGTTACTTGGCAGCCGCCAACAGATATACACTCAACTTCTTTTTTCTTTGTCCCAGATAAGAACTTCCAGAACTTACTGGGTGCTTCTTTAAGAACGTTGCTGAGAGTGCCCGAAAAAATGTATCCTTCGCAATCCTAATTTTTTCTTTTAATTCTAGCTGCATGTTGGAAATATCTGAATGCTCTTGAGGATGGTTCCGCCTTTTCCGCTGAAGCCTGCGTTTTACTTGTATTATTTCCCTCGTTATCCATGGATTATTTCGTCGCGATTTTTTTATTTTGTCGGGAATGAACCTGTTGATGCAGTGATTACAAATATTTTTGAATATGGTCCACAAGGTGTCAACCTCACATTCCTGGCTAAAGTAATCAAAATGAGTTTCCAAATAGTCCAATATACTAACATCATCGGCGGCGTTGTAATTTTTAACCACACATTTTTGTGTTGCATTCTCATGACTGTTTTTTACAAAGCTTGACGTGAAATACAGCAACTTATGGTCCGATAGTCCGTTTTGCACATCAACAGTGTAATCTGATATTAGGCGCCCAACAAAAATTAAATCCAACATAGTCTCTGTTGTGGAACCCACCCTGGTCGGCGATGAGACTACTTGATTTAGATCGCACGAAAATGCACAATCCAGTAACAGTTCCGAATCGCGAGTTTGCAAACCTGTTGGTCTCATGTTTGGCCAATCAATATGCGGCAAGTTAAAATCGCCAGCTAAAATTAGCCGCACACGATCATTACGAAAACGAACCAAGTAGTCACTGAGATCTTCTATAATTTTTATACTTGACATTAGGGGGTCTGTAAACAACACCCAGGACTACACTGTTCCCATAAAAGTCTATCTTACACCATAAACTCTCGTGGTTGGGTATGCCTGGCAGCAAAAATGCTTTTATATCAGCTTTTAAGACAATAGCAACACCACCCCCTCGAGACGGCCTGTCGTTCCGATATATTTTATGAGTTGGCGGAATTATTTCACTATCATCTATTCCTGAATGCAACCAAGTTTCTGTTATCAGCGTTACGTGAGGGTCTAGATCAAGTAGCATGGTTTCAAAATCTGTTAGTTTATTCATAATACTCCGTGCGTTAAAAGACACAAGGCGAAACACTTCTCTTGATTGGCGTCATGGCTGGTCGGGCACAGGCGCGCTTTTTGTAGAAAGTAGAACGCGTGTCTGTTTGATATCATCCCAAGAGTAAATATCCCCATTTATATGCAGCCTGTCACGTACTAAAAAAACCTTATCGCCATTTCTTTTGTTAGGCATTGCGCTCTCCCAAAGCAACTTCCTTGTTCTGAGCGTTTCTTTCGAAAAGTCCTGCTGGACAGAAATCTTGCTTCCTTTCAAGCGATTACAATTTTTAAGCACCGTCATCTTTTCTCCGTAGTCCCCGAAGTGCAAAATTACCGGCCTTATCTTCGATCCTTCTTTTCGACCAAGCCGATGCATCCGGTCAACAGTGTGAACTGTCACTCCCAACTTAGACTGGAAGATTTCAGTAAGGACGTGGTTTTTAAGCGATTCCGCTGTTTCTCCAGATGGTTCATTAAGCCCAAAAATAACAAGATTATTCCTTCTAGACCGGTCTTCTAAGTCAACAAGTCTATTTTCCTGTAATTTGATTGAACGCTTCAGTTCACCGATTGCCTGCGGAAGGGGAGCGGTTTGGGCGTCTCTTCCGCGCAACGAAAGCACATCCTTTTCAACCTTATCCAGTCTAGTCAATACGTCCTTTATGAAGATATCCAAACTCCCTTGTTTCTCCCTGATTTCCTTAATGTTATTTCGTATCTCCGTTTGACCAGCAAGAAGCTGGTTAAGTATTTCTTCAGTAGTGGGACCAGGGTTTGGCTCTACATTCCCCGACAAAAGCAAGAGCGATAAAAGACAAGTCTTTACAAAATGCGGCAACTTTTCTAACAAGCTGTCGTGGACTTGGTGACAGGAGCAAACAGCGATCATCACTACGATAACATTTCGCAGGGTACTGGTGACTAACCTGAAGTATGAAGAAAAGACGCGTGTTTAGCGTCCCTGCCATGGCGAAGTCACCAAGTCCACTGGAATGCAAAAGTTCATTGCGCCAATTTATTCGCAACTTTCACGGCCTATAGGGGGCGCACTGGTGCCTGTCAAAATGGCTGTCATCTGGATGATCGTCGTAGAACAGCGGTACGTGTCCGGGTCTGCGACGCGTAAGTAATTCTAGTTTTGCTATATACGAGCAGTATCAGAGCTTTACGCTATTTTTACACGTCAGGAAGGTGTAGGCAAGCCCTTTTATTATGAGGCCAATCATCCAGGAGCTAGGGAGCGCGATTCTCACACCATGGTACCACCATCGCTGAAAGTTGCGAATAGCGCCCACCACCAATCTGACAGCAAATGCCATTAAAAGAATTAAAAGAAACACGCGCGCGAGCTTTTAAAAAATGCGAACGTCGCAGTCCACCATGCGCGCGCGTTTTGAAGGAGGACTGCGAACAATACAAGCAGCGAGGCTTTCCTCCTCACCTTTAAGGTGTCGTCTTTCTCGTTTTCGGGAGATTGGGGATTGACATTGACAACGACAGCGGAGGCCTTGTCGACAGCCATCAGAGCATGCGGGTGGCTAGCCTGACCCCGATGATGAGCACGCTTCAGGCCTCTGTCGAAGCACGAAAGCGGAGGGTAAGGGCGCTCCAAACCAGCCCACAAAACATCGTCCGGAATAACCCGGCAGACGGAAGTGACGTCGCTGTGACGTCACCGGTGACGTTTTCTGGCTTCCGCAAGCCGGGTTAAAGAAGAAAATTTTGATCTCAGCCAGATCCGAAGGACGCCGGATGTTCAAAGCAGCCAAGCAGGGGAAGGCGGTCCACCCTCCTCGCCCTCCACGCAAACCTCGCGCGAAAGCGGGGTTGGAGGGTGCGCTTATCGCTTCTCTGGAACCCTACAAAAGAACAAGGGGAAGCTTAAGAGGCTGTGGCTTTTGTTGTATTCTCTCGCTCGAAAAAACTAAAAAATCCCACAAAGGTAGCCTTTTCTCCCTTCCCGCCCGTGTGGACTAATGTACGCTTTTCTCTTTCCCGCTCAATCTCCACCCCCCCCCCCCCGCGCCCGTCGCCGGTGCGCTGGCTGTCTTCTAGCTCATCCTGACGCGTCCGCACACATTCGCCCGTTCCGGCCCGCGGAAGTAATAAAAAATGCGGGTTCAGTTTCCCAGGATGTTCCGAACGACGTTTGCGGCTGGCGAGAAGCGTCCCAAAGCGGACCGGAACCCGAGAAAAACGTACACTTTCGCTACAGCAAATACCATGCACGGCATCTGCTGTGTCCTGTCTGGCAGCCTTTTAGAAAGGCTTGACTATCAAACAATCCAGCCACGCTAGAAGCAAGGTTACAACGCCCAGAGACAGTACTACTTGCAAACGTCTATATGTAGACGGCCGGCGAGTCCTGTTTCTGTCAGGAAATCCAGGAGATGTCTGTAAGCTGTTCAGTGTAGTAGTAGAAAACGTGTCTATTCGCCAAAGACAGCAAAGGGGGAGGAGGGGCATGGCAACACTGACCTAGAAGTCTGAACACTCTTGGCACTGAAAGAAGGGAATATGATTATACACATGTTTACATGCAGCTTTGCCTGTAAGAAAATATCTAAGACCACCTTTCAGGATCTTCTGTTGTTTGCCAGGAGATCCTGGGGCTGCGTCCAGTCGTTCAGAATATTGGTTTTCTGTGGTTGGTGTGATTCCTTGATAACGTGGCATTCCCATAAAAGGTGATGGAAATCTGTCTTCTTGCTAGGTGCATTTTGTGCAGATGCCGGACCTTCGCCCTTTGCTCCAGGAGGATACTGGAGCCGGGGTGCAAGTGGCGTCGGCTCTTATGCGTGTGAGGATCACTTTCGCTTGTCGTCCAAACCCCTGGGAATAGAATCGGAAATGGAGGGAAAGCTGTTCAAACTTCTGTTCCGTACGCACCCAGGAAGAGCAGCTTTTTTATTGTGGGTCAGGGAAGCCAGCTGGTGGTGAAGCGATCCCTTCCTCCTCGTACTCTGCTACCTGCCAAACACCACATGTGTGATGTCCCCTCGCGCGTTTCGCACCTCTCGCAGTATGGGTCATTGATCCGTTTCAGCCCGTCTAGTACCGATCGTGTTTCCGCACAGTTGTAGGGCTGCAGGGCGCTTCCTCTATTGGCGGCTTGCGGAAGATTGGAAAAAGAGGTCGGCCACCAGCTACTCCCGTCTGGGCTATGGAGGGGGGGGGGCGCTTCTGCTAGAAGTATTTCGTGAAACGTCGTGTTTCATTGTATCGGCGGAGTTATACTTTCTGTTTTAAGTTTGCGAGCCTCGGTTGCTAGGGCGCGTGCCTTCTTATTTCCAGACATGACATGTGAGCCGGTAACAACCGAAATACTACCTTCGAACCCAAGCTTGTGACGCCGTGGTTGTTGTTGCAACCTTGCGCTGCCTTGAACGAGATCTCTGTGAATCTGGAGGGCTGCAGACATTAAAAGTTATTGCACTCTCAAAGGGATACTGAAACCAAAGTTCGGCGCTTATTTATTGGTCTATTCCTTTCAAGAGAGCAGTATCACATCAGTCACACCAATATTTTGTTAAAAAAGACCCGAAAAGGAATTTTAAAACGAATTAAATGATTAGCAGGGAGCCCCTGGTGGATGTCGCTAAAGCCTCGTTTGTAATGCCCGTCTAAGAACCTTGACAAGTAGTGACGATGCCTGTCTCGCCTCCGGCCACCACGAGAGAAGAAGGAAGGAAGAACTCCCGTCTTTCCGAGAATCGCTTTTGTGTGTTCCAGACGTCGCTATTGTCTCTCCACAATATTATAGAGGGACAATATTGTCATTGAAAATGCGTACAAAAACAGCTTTACGGTTAGTTGCGGTGGCCCGATCATTGGTGTGCTACGGCCGCTTCGGTGACCGGAACGGCTAGGACATCCTGTTGATGTCAGACTCGCCGCAGCTTTGCTCGTCCCAAGACAATCTACGTCACGATTGCGCCGGATGTGACGTGCTCTCTGCTGGCTGTTCTCCGTGCACTTGCCAGAGTGGGCCGTTTATAACGAAATATACAGTCATCAGGCTCAAATTACAAACGTGGGATTATCATTTACGGATACTGTGGAACATATTCAGCCTATTTCTGAACACAACGGGAATATTTCAAGCTTCGTTGATGGGCGTGTAGTGCAAAATGTCCGATACATAAAAACTATTTATTTGGTTTAGTTGCACAAGAGAAGGCTTGACATGTCTAAGCGGTCTTTGTGTGGGCGCGTCGGTGGAATTGCAGCGAGAGGAGGAGACGAGGAGGCCACGACCAAGCCTTCACTAGTCGAGACGACTAGTGAGCAGCGGCCAAGAAAGACGCCAACTTCGCGTCCTAACTTAAATACTGACTTTGTAACAATCAGCTTAATAAATTCTATATATATTTTACTAGAACAACGTCCACTTCTACATTCCAAGTTAGAGCATAGGTCTACAAAGGGTGTTCTAGAGACACGGCTACACCTCTCAGCACCTTTATTTTCGGGTAATACACTCCTTATATTTGAAAATTAGGGTGATTTTTTCCTGGTACATCCGTCATTTGTTGAAGGGAGTAGAAAAATCTGTTGCGGTGCACTAGGAAAACGCGACAGTAAACACGCTTCAGACAGTGTCGAATTGTAGTTGCCTGTGCCTGGAAAGATTTCTTGAACCTCGTGAAGTTGTACTCCATAGGAAATATTGATAAGGCAAAAATAACATATTTGTGAACTTATTAATTGACCTCACCAACTGTACGTTCTACAGCAAGGTACTGAACGATCACACCATCTTTGTAACGACATCAACGACGGCGGAACTT
>JAZHYW010022801.1:0-28541 GCA_037355805.1 Ixodes ricinus | reverse complement strand
GTTGATTTCGTGCGGTGTCGGTCACAATAGTCCGACTGCAGCTGATGGATTGGTGACGGTAGTAGACTGCGGCTGATGGATTGGAAAAATGTTCACTGCGTGAACATTTTTTTGTGAATTTTGGTGGAGTCTCGCGTCCAATCGCTGGGGCATAGCGGCGGCGACGACAATAGTCGGACTCTAACTTTTGCTTGGTTTACATGCGCACGACCACAGCGCATACCGAATCGAGATTTGACAATTTGGATTTGTAGTAGATGAAGGAGTAGGTAAAAATGATGCGTGTGATTTTGTCCCCGCTCGATTCGATGCGCTACGATCGGAATCATACTAATAATAATAATAAACTTTTATGCAAAGGAATAAACAAATACATTTACGGCTCTGTCTAAGCCAAAGGGAGCTTTTGCGGCATGACCTGGCAGTACAGCCCATTCCTTGCACAGAGAGCAGGTAATAACATAACTTACTAAATTTCAACTCTAGATCAGTCACCTGGTGGTATCATGAAATAACTTTTTCAGACTTTTTAGCCCATGGTTAGAATTAGTTAAGTATAAGTTATCTGGTAGTTCATTAAACATTTTCGGTACTTAAAATGACCTACCGCTTTCCCCATAATGAGTACAGATACGAGGAATTTCATAGCGAGCGGTGTTCCGACATGTACGTGGGGCCACCCTCTCAGTTTTAAAGTCACTGCACCAAAAGTGACAATCATGGCTGGGTTGACACGAATGCGATCGTAGCGCATCCAATCGAGCTGGAACCAATCACACCGACCCTGTGTCCCTACTTATTCGTCTCCTACACCCCTAGAACCAATGAAAACAGTTAAATCTGGATTCGATGTGCTACGGTCGCACCCATTAAAATGCAGCCTACGGCTGCATTTGCACTGGATGCGACCGCAGCGAACCGAATCGAGACTTGACTGTTTTCATTGGTAGCTAGATGGGTAGAAGACGAAAGAGTAAAGAGACAGGGTGCGGGTTCTTGGTCCCCGCTCGAATCGATGTGCTACGATCGCACCCATGTAAATGTGGCATATATGTAAACCAAACCAATATCTCGAACTCGTCACATGCTCTCTGCTCTGCCGAACCCATCGCGTGGCTGTGGACGGTGCCATTTTGAGCGTTCGTGCGTTTGGCGCGCACTTTGCTCGATTTCCAAAGCAAAGAATATGCGCGTGCTGGAGTTTGGAAACATGGGAGTGGTATATAATCGCAACCGGATCATCGCGCTGCACAAGCCCGGGATCCGTATTTAATGAAAGTATAAAAATTGTTGCATCGCTTCTTTATCTTTGATATAAATGTTCAGGCATAAAAGAAGAGCAAGTGCAGTATCGAGCTCCAGTGAGCATGAATCCTCAGTGGCGAAAGGCGTGGGCTCCTGATTGCTCCTGACATCACACGACAATTGAAATATGATATACCGCTCGCCCTCCCCATTAATTAAACTAATTGAAATTGAAATGAAAAAAAATCAATACCGTAATTTTGTGGAGCAGTAATATGATGATCGGCTTGGCCACTCATTAGAGGAGTGAATAAGAGACGGCACACGCGTAGATGAACCGCGAAATGAGGTTCGTGGGCTCGCCAAAGTGCGCACTGTAACGGACGTTCTATACCGCCGCCTGCTCGTTTTGTGCGGTTGCTGCAGCGACGAAATTATGGTTTCGAAAGCGGTCATCTCGCGCGGAGAGCGTACATCCAGAGTACATCGAATTACGGCGAGCGTACTTAATCTTCCGTAGTGGTGTGCAAATGCTGCTTCCAATTGAACCGCGCCGAGCCATTCATCATAGCCTTCGCAGCGTAAGGGAAATTTACGACAACCGGTTTCCTTAGCAGCGCTTAATGCCTCGTGATTGGTCCTTCGGCGCTCTTTTCCGCGAATGCCACAGTCTGATTGGCTGCGGGGCGCTAATGAGATGTTCGCCAAGCCCCGCCTTTCTTAAGCCGTCGCTTACTGTAGAAATCATCGCACTGCACTGTAGTCGATTCGTACCACTATTGGCACGCCTCTACTAGTTTTATATTCGTTTTGGCGCTGTAAAAGTTCTGTTTTCCAGAACAAAAGCTGGTGACCATGTCTGCGATAATGCTGGAACAAAGGCAACAGCACGTACCGGCGTCTGTGCAATAGGAAATTACAGCAAAAAAAATATAGTATATATCTTGGCGCTCTTTTGTCACATATAATACACACGAAAACTTCAGTTCGGAGTACAGCGCACTGACCTTGAACCGACGGACCAACTTTCAAGAGGGCTTTGAGAGCCGCGATGTGCAACCTATTGAAAGTAACTAATGCACGTGTGACTGACTGCAAAAGAATAAGTGATCGGAGGTTTCTTATATCCCTACTGCAAAACCTCAGTTTTTTTCCTGTAGTTTTTGATACGTGTTTTAGCTGTTTACTATGTTCTATTTCAGCGTCATCGAGCCTCTTGTAAAAGTTCTGGCCGTCGGTTCGACGTCAGTGCGCTCTTCGTCGAACTGAAGTTTTGGGCTGTCGCAGAGCGAAGGAAAAGGAAAACGACAGACACTGATAGCGTTTAAATTGCTACTGGATTACTTCGTCCTTTTTGGGGTGATCGTCGCTGTTCGTCTCAATAGCCCTTCTTCGTAAAGGACATGTTTGGTCTCCACCTCCGACATCTATCCTCCCTAACACCTTTCTGTCCCTCCCGCTGAATAGAGATGCAACTGGCTTCGTTTGCTCTGCCCGGATGAAAAAGGCTTCAATGAGCCGCTTTGTGCTCTTACGCCGGAAACCTGTTGCGAACGTTTTCTCTTTCGAGCTCTCAAGCTGCGTACGTGCGGCGTAGGAAGGGTTTCACTACGTGTATATCTGCTCGGAGGAAAGTGGATCACTTTTCGTGTACACAAGGAATGCTGAAGATTGGGCAAAAGAGAAAGCGACGTGTCGGGTTTCAACGCTTCTGTGCTTCTTTGGGTAACATAACGGAGGAAGCAATCGAAGAACACTCTTTTTTTAAAAATATTCTTTGGTTGTGTAGAGGGCCTAATTTTTACCAAGATAATATATTGTCGATAAAAATGCCAACAATGTTGCGAAGAAGGTATATTTACAACAACAAAATAAGAGATGTAGCGACATATCTTTTCCCATCCCTCCCCGCTGCGCGCAAGTTTCAATATTTTATTGTTGACGCTCTCTTTGCCCCTCTCTCTATATGCACTCGCGGATACAAAGTGGCACAGCCTCGATTGTAACCAAGATAGCAGGCCACAATTTCTAAAGCATGTTGCTACTTTTGCTTATTCGGGTACATTATGAGTACTCGATTTTTGTCTTTTTTCCCAGCCGACTTCGCGGTTTGCTTGCCGAGTGGAACTCAATTATAACGGCGTCGTTACAAAAATTGTCCCTCAAACGATCGCGAAGAACAACTTTTATGCACGTCCAGTTAAAAGCAAGAACAACGTGCTCGTCACCAAGCGAGCATGCTGTTTACTAGTTCTTTGTGTGTTTTGTGTGTGTTTTGCGCTGTAATTGTTAATTGGCACATTAACGAAATGGGGCCGCTTTTGTTCAACAGTGTCGTCGCACCAGCCAGCAATTAAGACACGGTTCCGTTAACACGGACAGTAGCCACGTATTCAGGTTGATGGGAGCAACCTTTACGTAACAATAACACGCGCCGTAATTGGAAACGTTCAGAAAGACGGCCACTTAAGCGACGACGCAGTGAAATGAGCCCAGAAACGGGCGTGTATTCCGTCGGGCCTAATTACAGCGCGCGAGAAGCGTGCTCTCGGAAACCGTCCCCTCCTTCGTCGACATCATCGCTTCTTCGGGGGAGAATGATGCGCCCGGCACAGAGGGTCGAATATTTACGTTCAGGTCCTAAAGGAGATATTAGACTACTGTAAGCTCATAACTATATTCATTGACACCTTAAAGCCTCGGCCCCGCTGCTAACACATCGTGCAAGAGACAGTCTCCACAAACTGTCTTAGGCGTGATTCTTTCCTGCATAACGGTCCTAACAAATTGATCATAAAAAAAAAATTACCTGCAGATTTGTTGGAAGATTTATCTATGAAGCCAGCCTGCTTCGAACATATCTCTGTCGCCATCTCTGCAGAAAACGCCGTTGCATAATGTACGACCATTGACAGCGACTCTATAAAAACACAAGGAGTTAGTAAAGTTGATGCTCGTTCTTCGTGGCACGTTGTGCGCTATTCTTATCGGCCAAGGCAGAAATTTCATTTGATGCGGAGCGATACTAGGATTCTTGAGGATCCGACGCGCCCTCCGTTTCTTAAGCCGCCAGTGGCTTTCAAAGGCTCGTCTAAGTGGGGCGTATATCTTCCTTTCCTAACGTACTGTAACCGTATTTCTTCATTCCGTGTTCGCCACCTGCTTTGCTTTACCACGTCCAATGTTATGCCAACCTGTGCCTGAAGATGCCAAATCGCGTTACTTCACCTTATAATGGGGACTTCTAGCGAACCGTTACCGTGTACCGCACTACCGGAGCATTTGAAGCATTAGGGTGCTTTAGGGAATCGTCTTTGCACCTCCGATACCTTCCCATCGGAGGTCCACCTCCGATACCATCGGAGGTGGGCCTCCGGTACGAACTGCTCATGCGCTACCACACAAGACTCTCATGTGCCCAGTGCGTAGCGGAGGGCCCATATGGTACCGTATCAGATGTGCTAAGGAGGTTCCCTCAAACTCCCTATTAAGAGCGCCTCGCGGTCACCGTATCTCCCGGGCGCGCGCTTAGAAGCCCGCTTCGAAGGCTCCGAACGTGCAGCACGCGGTAACGGTTCGTTAGAAGTCCCTGAAGTCCCTAGTGACGCGATGCGTAATGTTCTGTGGGAGTGCGAGTTATTTTACGCTGGGGAGTCTACTTTTTAAATATGTGTGCCGCTCTTTACAGTGACGTTAGGATGTGGCCCGTTCTTTTGTTTTTGTTGCATGGTAGTCTTTGCTCGTTAGGCATTTCTTTGTGCTTTTCAATAGTTCGTTACTTTTTGGCCTGATGAAGGGCCGTCTTTGTGACCCTACTACTAGTTTGGCATGTGCTTGAAGTTGGAGGGTTATAATATTTGTCGAAGTGCCCACCCAGGTAGCGCAGTTCTCCGAACCAAAATTTTGATTTTGTGTAGGAATGAAGGACCCTAAAAAAGCCCGAATAAGCTGAGGTTGAACCAAGCGTGACCTTCTTTGGCCAGTGTTTGGTTATCTTGGTTCAAATTCGCCAAACAAGTGCAAAATTTAGGCTCGACTGCTGGTAGTTTGGTTGTAGCCTGCCCGCTTTAGGCCCAAATCGCCAAACAAGAGCCACATTTTCACTTAACTGCCGGTTCTTCACATCATATATACGTGGCATGTTTGGCTCCAGTCATGCACATTAGGAATTATGTGGCAAACCTGAGAAAAGTCACTGCAACGCACGAAAAAAGTACTCTGCAGCTAACTAACGCATCGGAGCAAAACCGTATTAGGCCCAAGTGAAGCCCCTAGGTTTGCCAAACTTTTGCTCAATTATAGGCGTGTCTCCGGCGTGCTCCAGCACGCAATAAAATATCTTATTAAGTTAAAGGTGTAAATAAGCTTGTCCCAGACCTGCTGTTTGGGGGGCTGGACACCTTTAAAATGTGCTAAAAATCCATGCCAGGTTATAGAGATGTTTTACGACTCGCACTTTCAATACACTTTGCAAGTAAGAAGCCCTGCACATACCTGCAAAGCAGCAACAAATACACGGGATCGGTATCACGACCCCGGAGACTTCTCCATCAATTTATAAGCTGAAAACTTCGGAGGTACTTATTCACCGATAATACGTCTCAGCAATTAGAAGGGTTACCAGAGTGATTTTATTTTTCGTTGATCTTTCACAGAGAAACGCATTTTATCGAGGTCCAAGCGGATTTATTCTCTAGGATGAAGCGTTTGTATATGCCATATTTATTCGATGGAGTCACGGATGGACAGTATCTATAATATAAGTAGGTGAAATAAGTATTTAAAAGGATTTTAGTATTTTGTATTTCGCATTTATTTACATTTTCTGGAATGGTTTTGTAAATTGTATTTAAATACTGAAACTTTTGTATTTTAATTACTTTCATTTCAAATACTGCCCAAATACAGTTTTAGGCGCCGTATAACCGAGCATTTCGGTTCCACGTCAAAAGATCCCCATGTGGCCTAATTGAATCCTCAGTCCTCCGCTGGGGCGTGCCAGCTGCCCGTCGCTGGTTTGGAACGTAAAACCCAAAATTTTATTTTGGCCAAATACAATTTTGACACCTTCGGGATAAAATGCTATTTTAGACACCCTTCGCGATGGCAGTGCCATATTCAAAAGGCATAAAACGTGCTGCGCTTTGCGTAAAAGTATATAGAAAAAAAGAAGAACAAGAAATGAACGGGATAAAAAATATAATTGGTTGGTTAATTTTTTTTTAAAGTCGCCGAATTGACATGTTGTTTGAACATGATTCGTTGCTTCAAATGAACCACTGAAAATGAACCCCTACTAAACACTTTTTTTCTAGTGTACACGCATAAAACAAAAAATATATATTTTTAATTAATTTTTTTTTGTGCACATGAATATTGGTACATATGAAAATAAATCTTTATTTGGGCGCGTCTTTTTTACTCGGGATTTGTTATGCGGCTAAGACGTCAGACTATGGGAACAAAATGCATTTGATGAAGAATTTGAAGATGATGAAACACCTCATTGGTATTTCTATCATGCATTTAAATACTTTTTACAAAGTGTAATTGGATTTGTTATTAAATAGATCTTCATAGAAGTATTTTTTATTTGTGATTTTATACAATTTTACGTGTATTTTACTCATTCCTGAGTAGAGTCATTAAGCCCGCCTCCGGTAAAGCTGCTTCGAGCTGAAATACGCTTGCTTCACCGCACTGCCCAGATGCACTCTTTCCCACCGTTCAACGAATGAAGGATGTTCTAAGAAACGGCGCGTAAATTTACGGCTATAAAGGCTGTATTACTTTAAATAAGGGTGCTTAAAGAATATATGGCGACAGGGACAATTCTGAATCATCTTTTACCACCTTTGAGGGTGTAGACATCATTGTCATTTGCGAAATTTACTTTACGTTACCAGTATTCTCGTTCATTTTTTTTTAGAATATTTTGTAATTTTTTTGCGTTAAAATCTACTCGCAGCTCCTTCCTATACATCCGGTCACATATATGACATTCTCTCGGCGGATTTGGAGCAATCCAAAAATGCTCCAAGCTCGCGCCTTTAGCGCAATAGATGAGGGTGCGCGCTTGCACGACCAAGGAAATGTCAACAAAAAGAGCACAAATGTCAACAAATCAAAGTGGAAGAAATCATATTTTAGAGCGCAGCTCTTAGGCACCCGTTTCCGGGTTGAGCGGCGTCGCCGTCGGCGTAACCGCGCGCGTTGCATTATGAGAATAATCAATAAGGCAACCGGGCGTAACCGCACGTTGCATAATGGGAAAATTTCCCCTTTAAATCTAGCGGGAAATTTAGCGAAAATTTCCTCCTAAATGGGAGCGGAGGAAGAGACGAGGAGGGTGCGGAGGGGAGGAGGGACATACCCTCCCCTCCTCGTCCTCAAGAGCTGCGCTCCAATTTCGGATTACAGAGAATTGTAAACGTCTTCCAATTTTTTTTTATAAAAATCATGTAAATAAGATTGATTTGACTTATATAAATTGTAATTCATTTATATCGAATTTATTTGATAGAAATGAGATTTATGCGATTGAAATTACTTTATTTAAAAATATAATTATGTTCACTATTCATTTTTCGAACATCTTAGATTGATTCTTCAATCTTCTCAGTGACTGAAAAGAATGGAAGAGAAACTCTCTGCGAATTTATTGATAACGCACGGTGCACGTACGCACCTAAACTCATAAACAAGTGGAACGTAGAAAGATCCGATTTGACCGGAAGTTTTTGCTGTGTTCAACCTGATAGATTTCTTGCTTATGGACTTATCCGTATAAATACAAAACGAAGGCGCATGCAAGGATTCAAATGTAGAAAACAAAAATTATTTCGATTTTTTTGTTTTGCCGGGAAATGTTTGATCGAGGTTACTATGAGTAGAGCCGGTGCGATTTAAATCGTAAATTTAATCATACTTTAAATCACGCTTCAAGTCATCTTGAATTCTATTATCCAGCCTGGTCCAAAGTCACTATGAGAATTATTCCCCATTAGATCACAAAAAGAAGTTAGGCATTTCCCAGAGTAATCCAAAAGGATTTCAATTCCTTCATCTCTCGCACTTCGATACAACCACCTCTATCGCCAAACTATGGCTATTCGTGACCCAAATATATATAAAAAAAGATATAATGTGTTACTTTTTTTTTTTAGGAGTTAAAGTTGTGCGTTTGTCGGTGCATTCTTTGCGTTATACCGACTTCCCCCGTAATACGCCAAGACCGTGTTAAATAAATAAATGGGTTTTTAAGGCGCTCGCTGTGACGGTGGCGTACTGCGGGGAAGCAGCCTCGTACGTGAGATTTCGGTTGCAACGTTAAATGATCCAATTCAACGTGATCCCCAAATGCTCCGACATTTATTAGATTTATTTTTTTTTGTATTCTCTAAATTATTTAACTGAGGTAAAGGGGTTGCTATTTTGGGAAAACCTCGCGCGAGGTTTGGATGGAAAGGAACAAACTAATCATATATAAATCGCACCAGGGACTACGGCCAGGACCTTCCGCAGCCGTGGAACGCATAGGCGTTCGATGGACCTCCTGCTAAAGCAAACGTGGTTTAAATACGTTTCCGAGGAGTGTATACAAGCATGACGATGTTCATCAAGCTCTGGTGTGTCCTATTCACGAACGAGCCCATTTCTTACTCTAGTTACTGCCATTTACTGCCCTCTAATTATCCCTCCGGAACCAATGGTATTCCCCGCTAACGAGGCCGAGGAACCAATCACAAAGCAAGAAGAGTTAACCTAATAAGCAACACACAGCGTTCCTGTCGGAGCATACGATGTTGTAGAGCCTGAAACAAAAACACTCGATGCGCGACTTTCCGCACCTGTTCCCGAATGTCCCCCCAGAGATATAAGTAAATGAGTGTCTTACCTTGTGCACGGCTGGAAGCCTCCGCTTGCCCGCTGGCTGCTTCACGGCGTAAGTCCACAAGAGCACGTCGCCCGGCGGAGACAAGGCGACTTGCGGCGAGGCGCGCATTGCCATCCGTTTCACGCGACCACCGCCACAACGACGACGACAGCTGCTCACGCCGAGGCCAACTTCGGGCCCAAAAGCCGCGCGACCGGCACGCGCCGGAACAGCCAATCAAGAGCCGCCTACCGGCCCCACCAATCGGGAGCGCCGAAACAGCGCGGCAAGAGGCGCCCTCCCGCGGCGGATGGGACAAGCTGTTTGAATAGAGGCGCCATTTTGGGAAATGCGGCCGGCGGCGACGCGCTCGCGTGCGACACGGTTTAACCGCATGCTCATTTTTTTTTTAATTTTAGTTTTGAAAAAGCGGGAAGGGGGTTTGTATTTTGGTTTTGGAGTTTCCTAAGCAGCCTTTTTGTCCAAGGCGACCCTTCAAAGTTCTCGGCGGCGGCGAGGGGTGGTGTTTGTTCCCTTTGAACCGTGCGGATTTGCATATTTACATGTTGTTAAAAATTGCGTCTTATTTTTTTTTCTCGCGTCTGTGTTCGGATAGCAGTGGCGCGCTTTGGACGCGTGGCTGACACCTGGCCACCATCGAGATTCATTGTTACTTACAAACCATAGGGAAAAATAAAAAGCGATATATGACCCTCTCGCACCGGATAAAGCGACAAAGGTTTATCCGCGTTGTTCTATAAACCGGCCTTGTAGCGGAACTCAGACCGGTTAGTGTAACATACACCAACTGAACTCTCCAACATCGCTGGGATGGCGCTGCTGTTGTTAATGCGCATGCTTAGTCGCTTCATCTCATGCGAATGCTGTCTGTAAACAGAGCGTCGGTGTGTAAGATCGAACCTTCTATTCTTTAACAGCTTGAGTTTTCTTTATGATACCTTTGATTTCACCGCTGTACCTGGTTGGTCACTCCCTAAAGATGGTAATGACTGAAACGTTACAAATGATGCTACTCCACATAAACGTAACGTAGATAATACCTACGTTACGTTTAAATTCAAAATGACAAACAACGCAAAGCGCTCTCGTCCATCAACGAAAAGCTTGAACAAGGAAGAATACAACTGAGTTACCTTTGTCATTAGACTTATACCTGCGAGATAAAAGCTTCGTTCTGTCTTTTTTAAGTTATAAAAATGAAGCTGCTTATTTTTATCGATAATCAGGACTCAGACCATGCACTTTCACGAAGTCTCCGTTCATTTCTTCACTCGCTTCTTCACTTTTTCCTATAACAAGACAGATTTTTTTTTTTTTTTAGCGCGTTAGAGTGAGCAAGGATTTCGTTTTCCGGTCCTGTATACGTTACAAATGTAGCTAAGTGCACTTTCTAGTTGTCCAAAAGCGGAAAAAGTACTTAAAATTTTCTGTCAAACGGGGTGTAGTTTTCACTTGGTCATTAAGTAACGTGTTTCAAACGACTGCCTTTCTTGTGAAAGGTGGCGTACAGCTCTGCTACCCTCTCAGTGACACTTCATAAAAGTACACTTTGCACAGGAAGGTTCTTGGGGAAAGTCCTCTTATTGTCAATAGGTGGGCGGCGTTTTGGCAACTTTCGGTTCCTTAGGAAATTTTGTTCAGCTGTTGAAAAACCACGAGGATGATCTGCAAGCCTGTCTCAGCATGGTTCTGATAACTACAGTCTGGAGGTTTCAGAACCATGCTTACATAGGCTTCCAACTCATTGTCGTCGTTTGTCAACAGTGAAACAACATTTCCTAAGGAACCGGAAGTTGCCGAACGCCGCTCACCTATTGTTACCGCCGCAAGGAAGAAACATATATCCGTATTTGGGGCGATGTTGGGAATAATTATCAACGTTTAATATCTCAATAAAATAAAAATGTATTTGAGCACTTTGTTATCTGATCGACACATTAATTGCTGACAATAGCTATTAACCTGTTCGAACAGTTGGTGTAGAAGCGGCGCCGCAAGAAACAGTGTGGACAAGGCTGATCACGTGCACCATGAGGCCTTGGACGTTGAAGACATGTCTAGATTTATTTTGTTTTCCTTGTTGTTGTTTTTTTATCCTAGGTTCTGCATTTAGAGGACAATACCATTATACGCCGGGGCAAATTCTGGTTCAGAAAGAAAAGCGTATCATTAGATAGTGCGCTTGCAGCAAGAGCTTGTACAGACATAAATCGTCGTTAACGTACTACCAAAATGCATCCCGTCTCGTCATAATTAACGATATTTTAAAGAAAGCGTAAAATTCGAACTCGTGGATAGGCATAGCCCCCGAACGATACTCCGAAAAATACGGTACGTGCTTAAACAGGAAACGAGGACTTGGATGATCCCCGAGTCTAACCCTTCCGCGGCTCAAAGAAGAAAGCCACGCTACGGTCTCAATGGCCACGGAAACAAGTCCGTCTTTGTTGCGCTGTTCCCCCGAGTCGCTAACGGCAATGCGCAGCGGGTCCTCGGCTGCGGCTCTACCCCGCAGCCCCCAAGAAAAAGACCCTCTCTTCCGTTATAATACCGCGGGTTCGTCCCCCCTCCGACAGCAAAGATGGGGGGACCGCAGACGGCGTGCGCCCCTCCATTATGCTCGGCAGCTGCTTTTCCCTGGAGAAAAGCTCGCTCAAAATGGTATATTTACGGGGCTCGAAGCGCGGACGGGGGAGTATTCAAGGATGAGGGGGGTCTTGAACGAAGGTAGGGGGCTCCAAGGAGTGACACGAGCCAGCCGCGGTAGCAGACGACGCGTGCTCTGGCAGACGCCAGCGGAAGTCTGCGCTTCCGGTGGGAGCGCGCTTTACCAAACGGCTGCTGCTTGCCGTCTGCTACACGCTGCGTAGCAGACGACATTCTTCCGCCGATGCGCGCTCTCTTTCTTCCCTTCTATCCATTCTTGTTTTCTTCTCGCTCTTTATTTTCTCGATCCAGTACCGTGGCAGTAAGTTACGTCTCAAATTCGCGTGCCAAAGCTTGTTTTTTCTTTTCTTTTTTTTTCCCTTCTGTATGTTACCTTTGGCTTCGCAGATGTGATTTTGAGACGATTTTCTTCTACATTAAGCCGCGGTTCCGCAGTAAATATATCGCAGAAAAATGTTTGACGCGTGTTTCTTCCTTGTTTTGTCTGAGTAGGGCATGCAATTGCACACTGTGGACATGTTTGGTGCATATACGTATGCAGCAAACATGCTGCAAACATTGTTGGGGCATGTGAGCAGCGTTGAATCCGGCTATAGTATCGCTTGATCTGGTGTTCACGGCGGAAAGCAGAGGTTGTGCGCGGATCGCGCAATCTGCGAGACCAGTGTTGCTCTTCAGGCAACACTCTTACTTAGTCTCCGACCAGACATCGATTGTTAAGTATCAACGGCTGTCTTACTCGCCCTAATCATGAAGCCTGTACAATTTGAAAAGAGAACCACGGGGGATCGGTAGCTTTGTGCGATTATATAATTTAAAAACATTTACGCCATTTTCATGCAAGCGCTGACAAATGATTCTAATAGAAACGAACCGGGACATGCCCATATATAGTGTTAAAAAGAACCACAAAACAACGCAAATCAAAGAAAATTTCAGTGCGCCTTCATTTTGTTTTTATGGCCGCAGGGCGCACGCACCTCATTCGTTGGTTAATGCCAACAAATATATCGGGGGGCTTCGAAGGATCAACCAAAGCGAGTTTCAGAAATATGTTTTTTTTTATATTGTTGCATTTTACGACTGTGACAATGACCAAAATATTAAAATATCCGTATCGTCTTAGGGTAGAAATTTGTTTTTCTTTTACAATATTGCTTTAAAGTGCGAAAATGCCAAGCTAGACGTTTTCAGTACTTATGTTCCTTATCAATTATCCAATAATTCCATGGGAATCATTGCACTCTCAGGCCAGTAGTCGCTGTACGACAACAGACTATACGAGCTAGAGCGTGCTGTAGTGACGGACACTGCGAAGTGGAAGCATGCTTGCTTCCACATTCCAGTGTTTGTCGTCACCATCGGTGATGTTGGTAATGTGCGTGACCAGAAGCATTGCTCTTATCAACCTTCCAGGCAGGGCCAGGTTAAGGTACCATCTAACCGGGCTCCACACCAGAAGCCCCGGTCCTCGAAAACCCTGTGAACGTGAAGAAAAAAAAATTAACACAAAATATTTATAGAGAAAAATGAAGCAGAAAAAAAAATTCCCATGGTATACAAAACTAAATAATTTGTAAAATATTTCCACATCATTCACGAAGATAAATTTGCCGCATTCAAGCATTCCAGAAGATCATTTTGACCTGTGACGGGCTTCTCACGCTACTTCTCCGCGTTCTTTTCAAAACGGCTTTGATCAAAAACTGACGTGGAAAGGCCCCAAGCCTTCTGGATTTTCCATCCCTCTTCAAAGAAAAAAAAAGGAAACATCCCGTAAATGCCTTTTCCCCGTGTCCTAATCGAGCTCGTCCTGCTGCCTACTGGAATAGAGCATGTAAACATATTTTTGAAGCGCGCGGCCTTCGATGCTCCCTGGCGAAAGGGACATATCTGCTGTCGTGTGCGAGGCAGTCTCAGTGAAGCTTTTCCCTAATTGAAGCAAGAAGGAAGACTTAAACTCTTCTTTTTTTATGTGTGTGGTCCTTTTTATCGTCTGTTTTAGGAATAATATTGTGCCTTTGGCCAAATCCGTGTTTACGCCGAAAGTTGCACACATGGATTACTTTTCGATGTGTTCAGTGTCTCCAAATTGAACGTTCTAGCAAAGCGGGGATCGTTGAGGAATGCTGAGATTGAGAACGTTTTATTTCTAACAATAGTCTTAAAATATGCACGCGTATTAGAAGTCAAAAGTGCTTTCGGCCTTTCAGAGCAAAAAGTTACACAATAAAACATTCCTTAGAAATCATACAAAAAAAAAAAAAAGAGGCCTGCGCTAGAAACAAATTGACGTCATTCTTAGTTTCTGAGCTTTGAGTTTCTGCCTCTGAGCGCGGATTTCGTTGGACCAAAAAGTGAAAGTGGAGTGGAATGTAGTTAAAGAGCTAACTTCATTCGCCTGCACCGGTCTTATTTTAGTGTTTTGGTTTGAGTCACAAATGCTGGCAATACGATGAGGCCTTGTTCTTCCGGTTGACGTAGTTCTCTTTATACGTAGTCCAAATTTCAGGTCCCGAGCATCTTATTAGGGGGATCAAATCTGGAAATCAGAGTTAAAACAAATAAAGTAAGAAAACTTACCAAAGTTGACTAACTATGTAACCAGCTGTCTAAAGACATTTAATGAAGACTCTGACATCTGAATCATCAAAAAGTCCAAACACTGATTGTACTCCGTTTCGCGATAACTTGGCGAACTGTGGAGGCTGCGGCCCCGACGACCCAAACAGAGCGTCGGAGCAAGTGACGTAAACAATACTTCATGGTCGTGGCCTCGTGACCACCTGCACTGGCTAGAGTTCTCATCTACAGCTGGGAGACGCGTCGCCCGTTGAGGCACACCATGGCTCTAGGCTGTATAAATATACACACAACCCAATTTGTTTTCTACAGTATGCAACACGACACGGAAGAAAGACGAGGACATGCTACCTTTCACAGATACTTAATTCGGATTAAGCCTTTTCCGAGAACGTGGCTTTTAAACGATGTTTGAACGATAGCAGCGCTTTAATAGACCGCTTCGGCTCATAACGTCGCTCTGGCGTTAACACCCGCCACAGATTTGCAGGTAAATTGAGCGTATGCTTGTCACGTGAACTTTTCCCGAAGAGCTGGCTAGTCTAGTGGACGGCAGTGTTGCGGTAGTGAACCTTCATACGAAGTTGGTTGGTTTCGCAGTAGACGAATTTTAAAACAGCAGACGACAGCCTCCGGGACTCGCATTTGGCGGAGTGACTATCACTGCCGTGACGTAGTATGACGTGCCTCGCTCCGACGCTCTTATTGGGTAGCAGGGGCCGTAGATTCTACTGTTCGCCAAGCTATCGTGAAACGAATCACACCAAGTGCAATCCATCGATCGTGCCAAAGAGACTGGTAAAGAAAGATGCTCGTCCGTCTGCTCTCTCGTTCCTGCTCACTATGTGAGCGCCTGCCACGGGCTACATAGCAATCCGCCATCATAGCCATGGATGACCGAACATTGTTGAGCACACTGAGTATATATACCGGCAAAGAGTTAGTTCGGCACTTCTAACCCATAGCGTTTACTGGAACGCGAGTCGTGGCCGTCATGAGATAACCGCGTTCCGGCCGCCTAGACATAGCAACTTTCCTGCAGTGACCACAGAATTTGAAACAGATTTTGAGCGATAACACCGCTCAAAACATACAAATCTAAAAGAAAAGCTTAAAATAATTTAGACTTTTCAAAATGCATCATCTTAACCCGTCATATCATCATCATTACGGTGGTTGTCGTCATCATTATTATTATGAGGGCCTCAGAAGCAACCTTACCCCCGAAATCTCTTAAACCGGCTCTGCTTCCAGGACTAACCAAGAGTGCAATATAGTTGGTGGCGGGTTAATGGTATGTTCGACTAGTAGTGCTCCAGAGCTCCAATGCTCTGAATCGGATCTGTGAGATCCGCGAGCGTCTCCAAATCCGACCTATATGAACAGCACACCAGCCGAGCACTCGGCAACTTCTCCGAGCAGCCCGACAGCCGACACTGAAGTGGATACCGAGAGCAACTTTCGCTACCGCTCCATTGCGATGGCGCAAGCTACCGCCCGATACGTTTTGAGGGGACCGACAAACCAGCGAATTCAGTGCGTGAAAAAAAAATTGGGTTGTGTGTATGTTTATACAGCCCAGAACTTGGTCTGCCTTCAAGGGCGACGAGTCTCCCAGCTGTAGATGAGCAATTTAGCCAGTGCAGTACAAGCGCTAGTGCGGTCTTTAACGTGCACCACGCAGTAGTGATACACGACCGCACGCCGGTACGATGCTCATCCAGATCGAAACACGGGCAGAGTACTCGAGCTCCGAGCTGCTCCGTGCTCCGAGCTGGTGTGCGCTAGCCAACGGCGCTAGCCCACTCTGCTACCGATACCCCCCCCCCCCTCAGTGCGTGACTTATGCAGTAACATGGCGTTTCAGTATTAGCTAAAGCTCCGCGCTCGAGCTGAGTAACACCGGATTGCGCGCACTTCAAAAGACACAAAAAAAAAGAAACACGATTGGTCGGGAAAATGATTGAGATGTCAGCACTCAAACAAAAGTGCGTGTGTCTGAATGAAGACACTCTACTCTTGGACGTATTTGCTTTTTTTTTCTTTTTTTTTCTTTCTTTCAACCCAACAGCGGAAGAGTACTGGAGTCCTTTGGCACGCGCCCCACCGCTGTCACTTCAGAGCAGACTTGTGCCCGTTACTCGAAAAATGTAATGGATTACAATTAGAAATTACCGAGTCTCGAATGTAAGGGATTACCGTTACAAATTACTTTTGCTGAAAAGTGACAGATTACTTTACTCGTTACTTTACAAATTACTTTCACGTTACTTTTCCCATACACCTATCAAGAAAACGTTAGAAACAATTTTGATGTTTTCAAGAATGTTTTGTAACACTACGTTTTCCAAAGGCCCGCATTATGGTAGTCCTTGTATAAATAAAATACTTTATTTAAGAAAAAGAATGTAGGTGCACTCCGTTCACCTGTAAGCTGACAAGGCAACGAAAGCTGCAACCGCACCCACAATCGGCCGCAAGCCTTCGGCGACCGGAAATTATCCCTGAATATTCTGCAGACAAAGCTAGCGGTGCTCATGCTCAGCAGCAGCGTCTACCTATGCTAGGATATTCGGAGGTAAGAAACCGACCAACGAAAGCTCTCTTTTGAAAGTGGCCTTTCGAGCGTGAGCGCAACGTCTCAAAGCGGCGGTCTCGTGCCTGTAGCTTTGTGCAGGTGGCGAGAGACACCGAAGAAGTCGGAAACGGTGAAATGGTGTAAAAGTAAAAAGCAAATAAATAGAAGAGATTTCTCCTGATTTAAAAGGTTAAAATGCGCAAACAACACAAGGACAATAAGGACACAAAGACGACAGGACGGGCGCTAAATTACAACTGATTTTATTAGAAAAAACATTGTCACTTTTATACACAAGATCGCATGCCACACCTACACTGCAACCAATCACCACTCTCACAGGCAGCTATCTAGAAACATTACTTCTTTCTGGAGCAAAAAGAGAGAAGGCATGCTAACGCACTTGTCATCTTTCCTTTTGATATAAAACGCCTCTATAATCTCTCTCTCTCTCGGTTTTATCTTTCGATTTCTTTAAAAACTTTGGTGCAGCCAAAAGAGGCTTAGAGTCAGCACATCGCCTGCAGTGGTCGGCCAAGTGTCCTCCCGCGTTGTTGCGCAACAGAAAGATTATGTTCCACGTGCCCTATCGTTAAAACAGCGGCCGATTTGTCCGATATAAACTTTTCCACAGCTTAATGGTATCTCGTATACAACATTGGTGACACATTCAGTGTACTGTACAGCGTGCTTCTTAGAGCAGAGTGCTTTTTTCTGCCGTGTAAGCATCGGACAGATTTTCGAGAGCTTGCAAGGGCCGAGAAAACAACATTTACATCGTATCTGCTAGCTATCATTTTTAATGTTGTGAGACACTTTATGCCAATAAGGAATCACATGTACACGTCTTTTAACTTTATTTGTCTGGCTGCCCCCTTGTAAGTTAGTTCTTTTTATTTTTTGAAGTAGGCTCTCACAGCAGCTCGAAATTAGGTTAGGTGGGTACCCTACGTTTTCTAACCTTTTTACTTGCTGAGCAAAACTGATGTCCATCTGATGTTTGCAACTTTTTGCAAGAGCTGCCTGAAGACATGTTAAGCGCTATACCTCTCTTGACCAGTTTGGAATGTGCACTTTTGTAAGAAACAAGGCTTTTCTTGGAACGCGGGCTATACTTCCAACAAACATGGTCGTCGGAAAACATGATCATAAGGTCCAAAAACGAATGCAGTTCAGCACGGGCATTTCCCATGTAAACTTAAGTCCACCTGACGCTTCTTTAAAAACATCGACAATCCCCGCAACAACCTCATCCAAACCCGAATTTGTGTCTAAAATTAAAAGATAATCGTCAACATATCTGAAGACTTTAACTACATGCAAATCAGGTAGGCATTCCAAAATGCGCCTGTCCATTGACGCTAAAAATATATTACATAAAACAGGGGCAACCGACGAGCCAATACAAACACCAGATTTCTGTACAAAGAAACGCTCATTGTAACTGACGGCAGTGGACTGAAGGTAAAAGACCAACAACTCTAAAAAATGTTCGCTACTAACGCCCGCAGAACTTTGAAAGTTGACTTCTCCCGACTCGTCTATTTTATCCCGAACAGCTCGGAGTAACCCGTCGTGAGGCACAGAATAATAGAGGTCCTCAACATCTACAGAGAATGCCGAGAGGGTATTTTTACACCTCTCTCTAAACACGTCAATCACTTCATCCGAGTTTCGTACAAGAAAAGGGTCCTCCAAAGCCAAGGTGGCCAGGTGGCGCTGTAGATAACGGCTAACCATAAACTGCCACGTGTTCTTCTCAGAAACAATGGCTCGGAAGGGACAATCAGGCTTATGCGTTTTTTCTGTGAAGAACACTTCCAAAATATTACTTTCCACTTTTTCCGCTGCTTTCCTCAAACTTTCCAAATTCAAAACTTTTAGCATCTTAAGAGCCTGAGTTTTTTCTGACTTCGGATGGAACTTGATTTCCCTGAAATTCTTAGCTATCGCTGTCAACGCCCTCTCTTGGAAAAAAACCTTTCGGCAAAACAACGAAACCGCCCTCCTTATCAGCCTGGACAAGGGATAGATCATTTTGTTTTAAAAAACCCACAACTTTTTCGAAAAGGAGGCTTCGTCCTAGGAAGGTGACTCGCAGTGTCTTTTAGGAAGTCCACACCATCGCCAATCGCACGCTCTTTGTGCTGTTCACCGGCACGATCGGCCACTCGTCGAACCATGGCGAGCAGTTCTGGTCGCGTCGTAGATGGCTCGAAGCTGAACTTTGGGCCTTTTTGTAGAACTTCCTTGACTTCCGCTGGAAGAGTAGCACCTTCCAAAAGGGTGACGTTGTCTGTTGAACCCTCGGCTTTTTTCTCGCTTCGTGGTAACCTTAGTCGCGCCCTTTGCCACAAAAACTCTGTGGATTGTGCCATCAATTTCTAGTACTCTGCGTACCGGCGTATGGCATTCCGCTCTTCCAATCGTTCCTGCACGACAACACGGAGCCAGTCCAAGTACAGTCTGACCTGCCTCCAATATTCGGATTTCAAAATTTTGCACAGCCTTCTAGTATGACCCCAAGAAGGTTCCACAACACCGAAGAGACTCTGTACTTCCAAGGGCACTATCTTCACCTTCATGCAGTTTGCTCAGCAAGTAAAAAGGTTAGAAAACGTAGGGTACCCACCTGACCTAGTTTCGAGCTTCTGTGAGAGCCTACTTCAAAAAATAAAAAGAACAAAATTACAAGGGGGCGGCCAGACAAATAAAGTTAAAAGACGTGTACATGTGATTCCTTATAGGCATCAAGTGTCTCACAACATTAAAAGGATAGCTAGTGGATACGATGTAAATGCTGTTTTTTCGGCCCCCTGCAAGCTCTCAAAATCTGTCCGATGCTTACATGGCAGAAAAAAGCACTCTTCTCTAAGAAGCACGCTGTACAGTAAACTGAATCTGTGACCAATGTTGTATACGAGATACCATTAAGCTGTGGAAAAGTTTATATTGGACAAATCGGCCGCTGTTTTAACGATAGGGCACGTGAACATAATCTTTCTGTGCGCAACAACGCGGGGGACACTTGGCCGACCACTACATGTGCTGACTGTAAGCCTCTTTTGGTTGCACCGAATGTTTTTAAAGAAATCGAAAGATAAAACCGAGAGAGAGAGAGATTATAGAGGCGTTTAATATCGAAAAGGAAAGATGTCAAATGCGTTAGCATGCCTTCTCTCTTTTTGCTCCAGAAAGAAGTAATGTTTCTAGATAGCTGCCTGTGAGAGTGGTGATTGGTTGCAGTGTAGGTGTGGCATGCGATCTTGTGTATAAAAGTTACAATGTTTCTTCTAATAAAATCAGTTGTGAGTTAGCGCCCGTCCTGTCATATTTGTGTCTTTATTGTCCTTGTGATGTTTGCGCTTTTCAACCTTTTAAATTAGTATGAACCAACTCGCCCAAACACAAGTTTTAATTCAACAGATTTCTCTTGCCCAGGAGAAGCTAAAGCACAATTGGAAGGCGGTGGAAAGAGGCAGAGCCTATTCGGCGTTGTCGTCTTGATCTTTTTCTCCCCGCATATTTGTATATGCCTTTGAAAGTTTTTCTAGTGGTCCTGTGACCGGTCATAAAAATCGTGCTTTCATTTTGGTCATTCTTCTCTTCACGATGTTCTCTATTTTGTAATACTTGATCTATCTTTGTGCTGCTGAATTTCCTGCTCGTATTGCTCCCGTTACTGTATTGTGCTCATATTTTTAAAAAGAAATGAGTAATTGAAGTTATACGTTACCAATATTTTGTAACGTAATTACATTACAAATTACTGGCACAAAAAGCAACGTGGCAATTACAAAATTACTTAAAACGTAACGGATTACAAGTAATCCGTTACTTGTAACGGATTACTTCCCAAGTTTGTTTCAGAGTTAGAGCGCCACACAGCACTACGAGTTGTATGACGGCGCAATTGGACAATCTAAGACCGCTCTGAAACAAACTTTCAGCCAATTTCCACTCTGGTGAAGAAGGAAGACCAGCAAAGCTGTACTATGGTGGAAATGAAGTAATGGCAGGCCGCAAGTCGGCAAGCCAGAGTGGAACAGCTCGAAATGTTGCCACCATCTACGAGCGACGGCTGTAACCAGACAACCGGAACGCCGGTCGTCTGGTTGCCGCCGTTGCTCATAGATGGTGGTAGCTGTCACAGAGATTTGTGTCATCAGGTCATTTGAGGACGGGCACGATCCTGGGAAAACTAGCCCTTAACAGCTCCGCTGTAAAAACCTGGTGAATATTCTTAGAGCAGCCGACTTCAACCAGCCGCATGGGCATCGGCTTTGAAAGTGCTTCAAAAGACTGGGAATACAGAAGCAGCTCTCCCCCTCTCAGGCGCTTTTGGGGAGTTTCAGCGACGGTGTCACCGCCCTGGCGGCCGGTCGCCGAAAGAGAGAAGGGGATAGGTTTGCTGGGCGTTGGCTTTGTGTGAAGTGCGTTGGCCGCGAACATAGGCTTATAAACTTCGGCCGGAAGAATATTACGCGGCTCTAATGTTCCGGTACGAGCAACCGAGCTGACACGATCTGCTACGTCTAGCTACGACCACCCGCCGCAGCGATGCGGGTGTCGAAACAGCGCAACCTGTGTACTACGCAGTCACTCGCTGTCGCCCGACGCAGCTCGTTTGGCATTCAGGGCTTTCCGCCCCGGGTTCTTCGTTTGTACTTGGCGCCGAGTTTTATTTCCTGTGCTTGTGTGTGTGCTCAGTGGCTTTTTATGGGCCTCATAGAGCAGTTCTTCAGGCTCAACAGCGACTCAAAGTTGACGGCGGAGGGGCTTGCAGCGACGCTTTCGGTTAATGCGTGTGACGACTAGACGGATAAATTTTAAGATTGCTGCTAGCAAGGTGGGCCATAGTCGCTTCATGCTGACACGATTTTAAGTGTAAGTATTCCGCGCAAAGGCGAATCTGTCGCGTTTTCTAATCCACCTTTGTTTTTTGCTGTTTTTATCACGCAAAACCGACTATTAATCAAATGCTTCTGTACCGCTCACGGAGTTAATGTCTTTGGCCTTGCACTGCGTAACGCCCAATAAAACGTCAAGTTTGTTCAGCGGGAAAAACTTCCCTTTCAAGTGACCTTTTTTTATTGGTAATTTCTCCCGTATCTAGTTGGTTTAATCAACAGGATCGATTAGGTTTGCTTCCCTAGTTAAGACATTTTGCTGCCACATACGGCACTAATGCTTGCCGCGATGCATGCCACAGGTGGTATTGTGAATTGGTTTACTTCCAAAGCTAAAAGTGTAACAGGTACCACTCAGTTTGCTAAACATGTGCTGATATAGTAATTTCGTTGCATAACTAGCGTTTTACGTTTAAGATTTATAAGAAACATGCCCATGTGATGATGCATGTCTACAGCATAAGCTTTGCAGATTCAGAATAGGTGTGCAATAGGCTACAGCCTTAAGGTTTTTAATGGACTAAATTGGTGATTACACGGCAATAAATATTGTGGTGGAAAACTGACCATTGACTCGGTGAGTTTTGATCGGGACCATTGGTGTACTGTTGGGAAATTTGGTAATGGCACAGCTTTTTCCTGACCATGTGGCTTCAAGGGACATTGCATCTAGATGCACACTCTTCAGAAAAGCCAGCTCGGCATCTAATTTATTATTTTCGTATTCGCGGCCTGCTCACATGAGCTCAGATGCTACACATCCTCTGCGCTGACACAGTACTAACCGACGCACAGACAGTGGTTCTCGGTGCAAAACAAACAATGCTATTAAAACTAGATTGCTTATCTCTCAACACGAAAAATACTAGACACACGCCAAAAACAGGCAATAACAATAAAAAATACTACACGGATGAGAGAAGCGAACCTGGGTCCCTGCCAGTAATGGGGGCGAAGCGGCCTCTTGCGTAGTCGGCAGAGGCGAGGAAATCCGTGTGGCTTGGATGGCATTGGCGATACTCCTCGGCACCACCGTCATTCACGAGCACACACATGTTCGAAGACACGAAACGACGCCTCAGTCGGGGCGTCCGACTTCTTCCCGCGCTGAACGGACTGCCGCTCGCTGTCTCCTCAAATCCCGCTTCGCTTGCACCGCCGTTCAAGTAGTCTCCAAACAACGCGCACACAGCCGTCCCTTCGAAAATCTGCCCAAGATAGCCAAACGTGTCTCAAATTCTCCGTTCCTACCACTCTCTCTCTCTCTTCTCGCACACAAAGGAAGCTCGCAGCGCGCCTGAAGCGCCCGGTCGTCTACCAAAAACGAGAGGACAAAGAACAGGACGTGGCCTCGTCCCCGCCCAAGCCGACCTTGGCGCGCGCGCTCCCAGCAATGCCAGTTCGACAAGCTCTAGCCGACCTTGGCGTGCGCGCTCCCAGCAAGACCAGCTTGACCAGCTCGAACCAGCTTGGGCCAGATTCAGAACCAGCTCGAACCAGCTTGACAAGCTTGAACCAGCTCAAGTACCAGCTTGCCCAGCTGCAGTGCCAGCTCGAACCAGCTTGAACCAGCTTGACCAGCTTGAACCAGCTTGACAAGCTTGAACCAGCTTCAGTACCAGCTCGAACCAGCTCAAGTACCAGCTTGCCCAGCTGAGTGCCAGCTCGAACCAGCTCGAACCAGCTTGACCAGCTCGAACCAGCTTGAACCAGCTAAAACCAGCTAAACCAGCTTGACCAGCTTAATTTTCTTGCTGTTTTTTTCGATAGGGTGTGCTTAAATATATTTATTTCAAGGTTCAGCTGACCCTCTGCATCATTACAGGAAGGCAGTCTCAAGCCACAATATACAATGCATAATAACAGGCACCAGTGTCCAGGCGTATAGTCCACAAAAGCCAATTTGAGCCTAATTTTTTTAATAGATAGTTTGCATTTGGTGTTTAATCCGCAGGGCCTGATTTACACGTCCAGTGCATACTCCGCCAAGCTGATGCATTGTGTCTTTGTGAATTTTTCCTGGGTGGCATCTTCTTCAGAAGTTCTTCGGCGAACGCTGTTGAGACTGAAGAACTGCTCTATGAGGTCCATATATAGCCACTCAGCACACACACAAGCACAAAAAATAACACTCGGTGCCAAGTAAAAACGAAGAACCTAGGCGGAAAGCCGTGAATGCCAAACGAGCAGCGTCGGGTGACGGTGACTGACTGCGTAGTACACAGGTTGCGCTCCTTCGACACCTGCATCGCTGCGGTGATTGGTCGTAGCTACTGTGGCGTGAGCCTCTTTTGAACTTCCCGCTTCCTACAAGCGAGGCACGCACGCGCGTGCCGTGGGGCGCGTGGCTTGTGCAGGGCCACGAGGGAATAAACGTTCTTTTTGGTTTGCCGTGACACGGAGTCAGTCGCATTTCTTTCGGGTGCCACCGAGCACCGATACATGGTGTCAGAAGTGGGATCCCGCCGCCTCTGAAGCTTCGGGCGTCGCCTTGCGGTTGCGGACCGCACCGAGTCATGGATCGGGCAAACGTCGCCACCGGACTCGCCCTCAGGCCGCCTGAACCCTTCCACTTTGGGAACGCTTCGGAGTGGCCGGCGTGGATCACCGAGTTCGACGATTTCCGTCACGCAACCGGACTGGTCGCACAGAACGAGGAAACTCAGGTACGAACGCTTCTCTACGTCATGGGTCGCCAGGCTAGGCAGATTTTCAACACCTTCGGGTTATCTGACGCCGACGCCAAGAAGTACGACACCGTGAAAGCGAGATTCGACGGTCACTTCATTCAAGTCAGGAACGTAGTATACGAGTCTGCATGTTTTAACAGACGGGAGCAAGGGCCCACTGAAACAGTGGACCAATACGTTACCGTGCTCTACAACATGGCGGACCGATGCGACTACGGAAGCCTGCGTGACCGCCTGATTCGTGACCGCTTCGTTCTTGGGCTGCGAGACAAGTCACTCTCGGAAGCTCTTCAGTTAGACGCTGCGCTCACTCTAACTTCCGCGCTTGCCAAGGCTCGACAGAAAGAGTCTGTTCACAAGCAGCAGCAGTTGTTGAGAGAGAATGAAGCGCAAGCGCCTGTCAAGACTGAAGACGCCGACTTGGACGCGGTGGCGAAAGCCTCGTCATCTAAGCCTCGCAGCGCTCCATCTTCTTCGAATGCGAAGCGAACCTCACAAGCAAAACAACCAAGCTCCACGTGCGGTTATTGCGGAGGATTGCGTCACGCTCGTTCTGAGTGCCCTGCGCGTGCCGAAAAGTGCGCTCGATGCAAGACCAAGGGTCATTACGCACGTGTCTGCAAGAAGATGCCTGGAGGAACCAAAGGCATTTCCTCAGTGGAACAGAATCCAACACCGACGGTTTTTCTCGGCGCCGTCGGGGAGTTCGGCAGACGTCCAGACGCCAAGTTCGCGACGATAACCGTGAACAACGTTTCACTGACTGCAAAGATCGACACCGGTGCAGAGGTCTCAGCGGTCCCAGATACATTTTCGGGAATACCATCTTCTGGCCTGCGCCCAGCAGAAGAGGTCCTTTCGGGGCCCAGTGGACATACCCTGAAGGTGTTGGGGAAGTTTGACGCTGTCATGAGGTGGAAGGACAAGTCCACAAGGCAAGAGGTTTACGTCGTACAACAACTTCGCACTGCCCTTCTTGGATTGCCTGCCATACAGAACTTAGGACTCGTCAAGTTTCTCTGCAGCACCAAACGCCTCGAGAAGCGCTTTGCTCGACTCTTCAACGGCCTTGGGACACTCCCAGGAGAGTACACCATCCGACTAGACCCAGCGGCGGTGCCTTACTCGCTGAGCGTCGCACGTCGCGTGCCCATCCCTCTGAGAGATGCAGTCGTTCAAGAACTCAGAAAGATGGTGGATCTGGGCGTCATTCGCCCAGTTGAAGGTCCAACCGACTGGTGTGCTGGGATTGTTCCAGTCCTGAAGCCTTCCGGAGAAGTAAGAATCTGCATCGACTTCACTCACCTCAACACCTCCGTCCGACGAGAGCGCTATGTCCTTCCAACAGTGGAAGAAACGCTTGGCCAGTTGGGGACGGCGGCAGTGTTTTCGAAGTTGGATGCTAATTCCGGGTTCCATCAAATCCGTCTCTCTCCCTCGTGCCAAGAGCTGACCACATTCATCACCCCAATTGGCCGTTTTTGCTTCACACGACTACCTTTTGGGATAACATCAGCTCCGGAATATTTCCAAAAACGCATGTCGGAGATCTTGAGCGGACTGCCCGGGGTTCTCAACCTCATGGATGATGTTCTTGTCTTCGGCAAGGACCAAGCTGAGCATGATGCAAATCTGCACAAGACTCTCAAGCGCCTAGAGCAATCTGGAGTCACCCTCAACAAAGCCAAGTGTGTCTTCAGCACAAGGGAAGTTACCTTCCTTGGATGTATTATATCCCGCCACGGTGTTCGACCGGACCCAGCAAAGGTCAAGGCAATCAGAGATCTTCCGGCTCCAGAGGATCCTGCCAGCGTCCGTCGGATCCTTGGAATGGCGAACCATCTGGCGAGGTTTCTTCCGAACTTGGCACAAATTACGGCGCCGCTCAGAGACCTGCTTCGAAAAACGTCGGAGTGGACCTGGGGTCCCCCACAAGCAGCCGCTCTGCAAAGCGTCAAGGATCTCCTGTGTTCAGATTGTTGCATGGCTCACTACAATCCGTCGTATCCCACAATACTCTCCGCGGATGCGTCCTCACACGGATTAGGAGCAGTCTTGCTTCAGGTCCAGCCCGATGGGAGGGAAAGAGCTGTGGCCTTCGCATCGCGGTCCCTTACCCCTACTGAAACCCGATACGCTCAAGTGGAAAAAGAAGCATTGGCTTTGACCTGGGGAGCAGAGCGGTTTCAAGACTTTTTGCGGGGCCTAACGGCGACATTCCAGACCGATCATCAACCCTTGCTGACGCTCTTGGGAAAGTCGGCACTGGATGTGCTCCCTCCTCGTATTCAGCGCTTCCGCATGCGTCTGATGCGGTTCAGCTACAGAATGCAGTATGTTCCTGGCAAGAGCATCGCGACGGCTGATACTCTCTCAAGGGCTCCGGTGAGTGAGGAAGAGCCAGCGGAGACACTGACCTGCAAAGAGGTTCAGTCCTTCACTGTTGGAGCAGTGATGGGGCTCCGAAGCAGCACTCTGCATCCAGTCAAAGAAGCCCAAGAGAAAGACAAAGTTTGCCAGATGCTTCGGGAGTACTGCATGAACGGATGGCCATCGAAGTCAAGACTTCCTCTCGACGTGTCACCCTTTTGGCAGTACAGAGGAAGCCTGTCCCACTGCGAGGGCTTTCTGCTCTACGGAACCCGCCTCCTTATTCCTGGTTCCCTCAGGAAGGAGATGCTGAAACGACTTCACGAGGGACATCAGGGAATTGGACGGTGCAGGCAGCGCGCGAAAGAAGCTCTCTGGTGGCCAGGCCTGTCGTCCGAGCTGAGAAGAGTTGTCAATAATTGCGTTGTGTGCGCAAAGGTTCGTCAACAAAACGCCGAGCCTCTCATGCCGACGGTGACGCCATCTCTGCCATGGCAAATGGTTGGGCTGGACTTGTTTCATCTGCGAGGCAAGGAGTATTTGCTCTGCGTTGACTACAGGTCTCGCTTTCCCGAGATCGCCTATCTACCGTCAACGAAAGCTGAGGCTGTCATCGAACGTCTGAAGAGCATATTCGCCCGCCATGGGATACCTGCAACGGTAGTAAGCGACAATGGACCACAGTTCTCCTGTGATGCTTTCGCAGAGTTTGCGCGGAACTACGGTTTCCACCACACTACCAGCAGCCCTCGTCATCCTCAGGCGAATGGAGAGGCCGAGCGAACCGTGCAGACTATGAAGAATCTGCTTGAGAAAGCAGAGGACCCGTACTTGGCTCTACTTGCGTACCGGGATACCCCGGGTCCGACAGGGCGGAGTCCAGCCGAACTCCTCATGGGGCGACGTCTGCGGACGCGGATCCCGGTGTACCCAGCTCTTCTGACTCCCGGCCAAGTCAACAACAACGTCGCGACTAGACGCGACCGTCAAGTCAAAGAGCGCCAACGGGCACACTTCGACCGCCGACATGCAGCTCGACGGCTACCCAAACTGAGTCCCGGATCGACTGTGTGGTTGAAGGACCTCAAGTGCCCAGGGGAGGTCCTCCGTCAAGCGGACACGCCAAGGTCTTACTGGGTCAGAACCACAAGAGGGGACGTCCGTCGCAACCGAAGAGCCCTCAAGCGAATTCCGGCTCATTCTGGTCAACGCGACGAGCTGGTATTGTGGCCAGCCAACACGACCGCTCCTGACGGGTCTGCCCTACCCGGGGAGGACGTCACGGAGCACCCGCCTACACTGCAGCAGGCTTCGCAGTCGCAGTCATCAACGCAGGACTGCAGAGTCCCCGTGGCAGTAACAAGGGCTGGAAGAAAAGTGTTTGCCCCCCAGCGGTTTGGTGAATAACTACAGACTACTCGAAACTCTTGTTTATCCCCAGAGGGAGATGTGGCGTGAGCCTCTTTTGAACTTCCCGCTTCCTACAAGCGAGGCACGCACGCGCGTGCCGTGGGGCGCGTGGCTTGTGCAGGGCCACGAGGGAATAAACGTTCTTTTTGGTTTGCCGTGACACGGAGTCAGTCGCATTTCTTTCGGGTGCC
>JAZHYW010022800.1:0-14859 GCA_037355805.1 Ixodes ricinus | reverse complement strand
AAAAATTGGCAGCTGCATTTCTATGTAGTGATCAAATTGTCATAAACCGAATTGCAATGTATAAGAAATTGTGGGTTTTCGTGGCGCTTTTGTATTGGCACTACGATTAATCGTGTGTCACGTGGTCACGTGACGTCATGGTTTCAAGACATGCTGTCAAATAATGTCACGTCACGTGGCCCCGTGGCGTAGTCGCATTACTCACCGCGTCCAAGTCGAGTTAAATTCAGAACGTCAATTTCCCCTCTCTTCTCTAACGTTTCGTCTGCTTCTTCCTCCCCGGCCTTCTTCTCCCTCGCCCTACCTTCTTGAATTGCAACGGAATATAGATGTATTAGCGTTGTTGACACCGTGACGTCACATGCCATCACTAAAGCCCATTTACACAGAAAAGTAGCGACATCCTTTGAAGAATGACGCCTGCTATCTTGGGCCAAACCAGGCGGCGCTACCGTCGACGCGCGGGTGTAAAAAAGCAACACATAAAAATAAAAGGTGTTTGCGTGAGAGGAGGAGGGAGAAGATGTCGCTGCCTTTTTTATTCAGGGGCATTAGCCATCACGACTTTTCACCACGAGTCATGCGACACCGTGACGTACTCGGTTGTCATGAGCCTGAGCCGAGTGCTCGGGTTCTTGGCAATCAGCATCGCCGAAGATTCGTGTTGGCTCGTGTTCAATCAAAGATGAGAATAGCCGAACTCTAATAAAGCCTAGATCTCAACCGGTGCTTTATTCTTTGCAAACCCCAGCGCATGACTATGATGAACACTGGCGGTATACAATTAGCGTCAGATCACATTGCCGCCTGTTCTCATAGTGAGTTGAGGAGGGGAAAGCTGTTTCTTTCCTTTATTTTTTTCTGCGTCTGCCGTTGAGCAGAGAGGAAAACTGATGGGTGTTTTTGCCAGCTATCAACGTCAGGGATTACCTCTTAGCGGTATTTACTGAAAGTGCAAAAATCGTTGCATGAACTATTTTACATGTACACATCATTGAGGCACTCAAAGATGTTTTCGTTGTTGCTGAACTGTCTGAGAAAGTTGTCCCCGAGTGTAGAAGCATTGAAAAGACTGAATATAGCTTATTAATCTGATGATAAATAGAACTACAAGTGTGTACGGCAGGGATACCTGAAAAGAAAGATTCTAGTGGCCTTTGAGGGACAGCCGAAAGTCGGCAGCCGCTCAAATTCTCGCAGTTTTGTTTAAACTTCACAGTTTTTGGATGCAAAATAAAAGAAATGAAGAATTGGTGCTAACAAATGACAGAAATATAATTGTCGAACTGGCACCCCCAAACAAAGGATTGAGTCCCTCAGAAATAAAAAGTATTCTCTGGAGGAGCGTCGTCAAATGAAAAAAGAAAGGGGGGGGGGGGGTTAAAAACCTACTGTGTTGTAAAGGTTCCTCTGCTCCGCATCTTCGGCACAGAGCAGACAGCGTGATCCTGCAAAACTACTTCGTTTGCGAAACCACTCCTGCCAGAAAGCGCGTTTTCGGGGTGCCAGACGCTCGCGCCGTTCCTCACGACGCTGCATCAAGACAAAATATTTTTTGGTTTCTGAATGCATCAGTTGCACTGAGCGCGAACCTTCTGCAGTGTGCATTTTGCACCTCGGGCTTGATTTTCTCAGCAAAAAGAAATCTCTGACCACTCACATATAGTGCGATGATGTCACGTGCAAACCATGTTAAACAGTTCAGTTTTCTGTTGAAATCTGATGTTCTCAACACAATACTCCGTTTCACTTTAAGTGTGAGCGTATCAGAAACTAAAAAAGCGAGCTCCGGGCTTTCAGCGTCCAAGCACGCGCGCTCCTGCAGTGCAAGTGGTCGGGACCAAAGGCTCGTGCTTGTAGCATAGTAAAGTGGAGATTTGGGCCAGTTGGTTCATTGCAAACAAAAAGCGCCGAAAAAATACAGGGACACAGACGAAGGGAAACAGGACAAGGCGCACTCTCAACTGCAGTTTATTGAAACTTCACACGTTATATAGCCACAAAAACCCTGTTTACCCTATCTGCTCAGCCCGCGCTTCAAAAATTAAAACTCATTTGTAGATAAAGATAGGGACGTGTCACATACATTTCTTCTCCCTGGTCCTAATTTCATATGCCTCGTGTAATTCTCGCGACACTTTATCTTTGTACCTAGCCAAAATCTTAGTGTTTGTTTGTAGAATAAACTGCATCTGGACTTGAAGGGGCCATGCAAAGCGTTTCTGGCCATTTTTTTTTAATTTGCATTGCTTTCGCTCGAATTAGTGGCTGGGACTCTAGCAACACATTAAACATAAAATGAACAAGAAATCTTGCGTATTTTGAACATAATAGCTGAAAGAGGTTCAGAATTTTGATCGCATTTTCTTTTGTTGATGACGTTATTGGTCTGAGCCAATAGAGAATCTAAACGGCAAGAGCGTGAAACAACCATGTGCGATCTTCCTAAGTGTTGGAAATTAACATCCAGTTATGATGATATGAGCGCCCCACCAATTTACGGGTGTTCCAAGCAAATATATAAGTGAGAGTCACGTGCTTGAAAGGATCAGAAGGGGTACTTTGCGCCTATTTAGCCAGTTCTACCTCCAGAATTCTATGTCATCATTATCCGACGTTCTAGACCAATGTCGTCACTGAACGCTCATGTTTGACATTGATAGGCACGCCGTTCGAAGTAGCATTTGGTTTTCTTCGTCCCTTTACGGTGTCCAAATAGGGGATGTCCAAGGGGATGTCCAAATTGTAAAGTTGTGCAGTATATATAGCAGTCTCGCGATGATATGCTGCAGCCTCATAAAATGTTAGAGCGCGCATGACTGATAAAACACGGAGTTGTAAAATCAGGCCACAAAACAAGTGCCCGTAAAACCAAATATCATTTTAGCCTCCCAAGACAGTATTCTGCGAAGTTTCGAGCTCGTGCAATCGGATGTCCTAATGTGATTTAAATTAGAAATATATTGTCTGTTCTTTGCGATATTTATGTGTAATTAGGAACATCATTACACGCATCTCTACTAGAGAAATACGCACCATAACCAACCAAGTCCTGAACAGTAAAAAATCTGACGTTTCAAAACCGATTTTTTTTAATGCGAATAGCATTCTTTGGCTACTTCACGCACTTTTCGTCTATGTATCTATCTGGCTATCTAACCTCTTACGCTGCGTGGTCGATAAATAAATAAAAAGACCGGCGCCAGCTGAGATTCGAACCGTTGACCCTTTGATCAGCAGGCAGACGCGCTAACACAGAGCCTATGAAGGCAGTTTTTATCTTATTAGAGCTATGAAGGCAGTCAGTTCAACGCACTCTAAACGGTTGTTTATATCTTTACCATAGACGCGTTTACAGCGCTGTCACAGCTGCTGGTGCGCAGGTATGCACGATGGGCTCATCCATCTCGTGCTGAGCACGACCGCTGGCTCACCACTCTCGCCGCAGCTCGGGAGAGGGTGATGTCAGCGGCCGTGCTGCAGCCTCACGATGAGCGTGAATGAGCCCTCGTCGCATGGAACGCGCGCAGCACCGATGTAGCTGTGACAGCGCTGTAAAGCCGCGTCCTATGGTAAAGATATAAACAACCGTTTAGAGTACCGTTGGTTGAGACTAGCTGAGACGCCAGAAAGTCTGGTCGGTACCATTTTGAGTGTTTGTGCAGTATGGCGCGATGCTTTGCTCGCCTTCCTAAGTGACACAAGCGCACGTGCTGGGCTGCGGAGATCGTGCGCATAGGCTGTGAAAGTGTCAACAAATTTAGAATCGCCTCAAGAGTGGGCTGGCGTATCTAGAGTGTGCCGAGCCTACCTGACGAACGCGCATAACTCCGCACCGTTTGATGCTATTCGCATTAACGTAGATAATCATTCCTCAAAGGATGGGTTCTGCTGATTTTTTTTTAAATTTTATCAAGGGGGACTGTTTGCACGTGGAGAGCAGCAGCTTCTTTTCTATCTACGGTGTGTCGTTTGCTTCACTCACTTTTTCTTCTTCAAGTGCCCTAGTCCGTTTACACACGCCGACGGTTAAGTGGCTGTCGACCTATTGAGCCCGACCTATTGAAACGTCGGGCCACTAAATGTTCAGGACTTGGTTTGTGAAGGTCTGCATTTCTCAACTTTTTGACCCAACCAGACGGAGTTCCGTTAAACGTGTTTACGTTTAAAACATGCATCCCTATATAGTTCTTTTTGCAGTAAGGCGTCGTGGATGGCATTATCCAGAAGAATATAATTTATTATCTCTCTCTCTCTGCACATTTCGTGCATTTGCCTTCAGATCTATAACGTGAGCACACAGTTCTTCTTGGCATACCCCGCGACCTGGTGTTTCACACTGCCAAACAGCGAACAAATAAGCACGTTCCGCAGACTCAACACATGGCGTATTTTTGAGTTTCGTCCTCCCACGTCGGTCTGAAGCGGTTATGTGAACTTCATACAGTCAAATTTATTGATGACAATAACAAATATTTTCTTACTACCTGAACACTTGACAACATAAATAAAGGGACTATCACCATAAAGAGGTATATCATAAGTTAATGCACCTACAAATTATCTGATATATGTTCTGCAAATCTTTTCCGGCGTTTTTATCCTCGAGAGGCACGTGCATAAGTGATTTGGGAGAAACTTATGCCTTTTTTTTTCATTTTGAATCTGATTTAAATAACCTGTGTTCCTGACGCATATTCAACTTCTCAAACATATAGAAGTCTGTTTGTTCTTTTATTTGATGATGAACAATTTTATGTGTCTGTGGGCTGGATGAAAACAAAGTACATACACAGTGGCGCGTGGCAGAACTATGACGACTGCGCACGCAGACCGTCAGAAAGTGACGAATTAAGTAGCTTTAATGTCGAGTAGACTATGAAATACCACTTTGTTGTATTTAACAACAAATCACCAATTAGCAAGGGTGATGCTTATTTACAAAGTGAATTGACCGGCATCTTGTCAAGAACAAACATCAAACGCAAAGCTATGTCGAAAAGGTGCACATCAATGCGCTATATTTTAGGTCATATCCGCACTGAATACGAAGGTCACTTTTTTCTGCATTCTTATTCGCCTGAATCACGGCGCTGAGTGTAAACACTATTGATCAGGAAAGCAAGCGTTGTGCTTGCCTCTCAGAGTTTCTATAAAAGGTAGACTGAAAGGGTTTGTCCTGAAACTCTCCTGACATTTCGAAAATATTATTGCTTTAAGCTCGGTTGCATCGTCATCATTTATATTGTGAAACGTATTTTATTATCTAGTTTTCAGAATATATATGGCGAAAACGTGCCCATTTCATGATTGTATGCACTAACTAATTTCTAAGTAAAAGAGCACAGTAGGACTCGACTTTTAATATTGCGACGCAAAGGTTTACTAATCACGCGCATTTTAGACGACCCACCAGACTGATAACCTTTAGATTCAGGTAAAATATGTGCGACTGGGGTAAAAAGAAATAGATGTTGAGTCATATATGTTATTCTAGCTTTTACTTTACTGTTTCATCGAAATTAAACAACTCAATTCATTTTTGGTACCTGAAAAAAAGGGGGATTCAACAAATGATAAAAAGCTATATAGTTACTCGTTTCACTCTAGAAAAAGTGCCTATTGCCAAAGGAGCGCGGAAAACATATTCTCAGTTTAGCGGTTCAAACCGGTTCGAACCGGTTCAAACCGGTTCGAACCGTTATTTTTCGCTCCCCGGAACTGAACCGGAGCTGAACCGAAATCCGTGAACCCGAACCGGAACCGAACCGATAAAAATTTCGGTTCGACACTCTGGTTCTATGGGCAAAGACTCCAGGAAAAGCATTTTCCTTGCTTGTTGCCGTCGTCAGGTGGCGCAATCTATGGACATATACCGTTGGCAAAGCACCCAGGGACCTGTTTATGTTTCCTGGTGTGTGTTGTATGTGCCAAGATTGTGCCACCTGACGACGGCAACAAGCAAGAAAAAGCTTTTCCTGGAGTCTTTTCACATACAACACACACCGGGAAACATAAACAGGTCCCTGGGTGCTTTGCCAACGGTATATGTTAGAGTGCCTTCATACACAGGCGCGCAGACATGTAGGCACCCCTAGTGTATGTCCATGGATCGCGCCACCTGACGACGGCAACAAGCAAGAAAACATCGGTATAAAAGAAGTAGAAAACTCGAGTCGAAAAAAACACAGAAGAATATGAAAACTGCTGCTCTTCGCGATTTAGTCATCCCTGATGAAGGAACCAAGCAGGTTTTGAAACGTCGGGCTGAGCCGTTTTTTGGTTTTTGGTTGGAGCCTTCCGTCTAAACCAGAACTAGAAAGGTGTCACAAAACCAAGGGACGCCACCCAATCGCGTCTTCTTTTTCTTCGTTTTTTTTTCGTGCGAATATTGCGTTTGCGATTTCTTCAAGCTCTTACCAATTCGTATTTGAAAGGCAAGCGGTGTCTTCAGGCAGAAGAAGGGGCGACGACTCGGCGGCGTCTTCGTGCGATTTGGCTTGGTTGTCGGGTGTGCCGTACCAAATAAATGATAGTTGTTTTGATCGGTCAGAAAAAACAAAACTTTCAAATCTAGACAAATTTGCAGATTTGCGAACGACAGTTCAGAAGTTGAGGTTTCATCGCCGTCGTCCGCCGCAATCGCCTAACCTGCTTCGTCCAGCCGTCCAGCCCGCGACTCTAGCGATACAACGCCATGTTCAGAATGACGCAACATGTGCTTCCGCTACTGTGGTCAACTTTTAGATGCGGAGCATCTCTTGCTCGGGTCTATGTCCCGCGGCGTCGGCGTCGTAGTCCGCACTCACACTACGCATGCGCAACTCTCCTCCTTCCTCTCTCCAACAGCTGCGCGTTACTCGGTTACTCCTCCGCTCTCTCTTTCTACCAGCTGCGTGCACTTCGCGTGCGTTCGCTTCTACTCACACCGCGCGCGCATGCGCAACTCTCCTCCTCTAGTCTCCTCTCCTTCAAGTGTGAAAAATTACACCATCTTACCGAGGGGAACCATAGGGTGATGCGGAGCATCACGGAATTTCCAACAACGTTCATGCGATGTGTGGTAACCAACGCAAGTTAACAACGTAATAACACGCAAGTTAACAACGTTACTAACAACGTTACTAACACCGTTAATAACACCGTTAATAACGATCCGCGATGCTCCGCATCACCCCATGGTTCCCCTCGGGAAGATGGTGTAATTTTTTGTTCAATCAACGTATTTTCACATTCTTACAAACCATAATAAATGGTTTGTTCTTTTTTTTAGATTTTTAATAATGAGTGCGTGCCTTCGATGACCCACGTCTTCGATTATATGGTGTATGTGTGTCTGAACTGCACGTGACCTCGGAGAAGAGTGTGAGTGCGACTCCAACCGGCATGTTTCACGATCGGCGTTTTTCGGGAAGAAAAAAAAAAACTTTTGAGACGCAAATTGTGTTTTTATATGTCAAGTACAAATAAAACTATTGCGAGCATAGATGTCCTGTCATTGTCCCTTTAAGGCTTATTGAGCTTACCAGAACATTAGCTCTATTAGGGAGGACTGTATAAACTTTTTTTCTAAGAGCATGGTCTGAACTCCTCTTGAACTTTAATGACGCGAAAGCGCTAGTGCAGCCGTCGTACAACTTCCGGTTGTATCGAACGCACCAGTTTCAGCAATACTGAACTACTTCAGACAGTTCAGGTGAAACGAACATACATTTGGTTACATCAATACCGAATAAAGTTTGGGTCGTTATTCAAACAGTGCGCCCAGTTACACGATTTATTTGTGGGAGGAAGAAGCGCTGCATTTGGGGTTTCAAACGTGTACACCTTGATAAACTAACATAAAGCTAATCTGAGATGCGCATACATATATCTTAATTAAACATATTAAGGAGTAATTAGTCATGTTCCCCGAGGAGCCTACATCTTTTATTAGGGTTCTGAAAAAGGTATAGTTTTTAACAGAAACACGACACCTTCTCTGAACATTACTTTTAGTCAAATTAAAATATGACATTCAGAGTTTTATCCGGCTGGGCACGTTGAATTTGACTGGATAAAGTTGGACTGATTAACAGTTTGTCTGAAATAAGCTGAAACCCCCTCAGTTCTCCAGTAGCCTGCTGCATGCTTGAAATGTTTAGCTGTAGCACATCTTCTTGTGGAGTCTTCAGATTCCAGGTTGAACAACGCCATGCCAATTTCAAGAGTTGGAAACCGCTTTGTTGCTTCGCAGATCTGGAATGACAGGCATTGAAATAGTTACATGAATACCGGTAATTAAATTCAGTTTAGACGCATAAACTGGGTTAATAAAAAATCGAATTGTATGCAATGAAATTGTACATTTAACATTTCCTTTTCATTCACAAATATTCGTGAACCTAATTTAAAACAAAAAAAGGTTGGAAACTAAATTAGGAAATATACGCACACTATATATTTAGGATATTTAATATAGACAGCCGACGACAAAGTCCGTCAAAATGCGAACTCAAAATAGCTACAAAAAATTCTACGTATGCTTATTCGATGCTGTTAAAAGCAAGGCGAAACAGATTAAGGATAAATTTAGGTGTGAGTGATAACGATCTTCCTAAAACCTTTGAGTACGGAACAATGACTTTAGAATAAAACTTACAATTCTGCTTGGCGTTACGATTGGTTGCGGCAACATTTGGTTGTGACAATACCATTGGTTGCGGCAATATACAAATGCATTATATATTTTTTAGTTTAAGTAAACATTTCAAGTATTTTAGTATTAGTTTCCCGCAGCGACGTAGGATACAGCTGTCGGTTCTCCGCCCTTATTTAAGGGCACTCAGGCAAGCCCACTCCACCGCGTGTGATAGAAAAAGCACAGTTAAAAAATAAACAAAATAAAGCGACATGAAATGCAATAAAACTTGCGCACCGCACCAATGTGGCAGGTTATATGGTGGAAGCCGCGGACCATCACAAGGGGTAGAGCCACCAGCTATCCATTCATAGCGCAAGTAGCCCCTGGTGTACCAGCCCCACAAGCAAGCGAGGAGCGGGCATTCCCCGCCCTAAAGTTTAGTCTATCCAAACGGAGGTCTTGAATTTCACCGAATTCACTCGATCATGTGCTGTTTCTAAGATCATGGTCATTTTCATCCTTGGGTTTTTTTTTGTATAGATTCTTCAATTTTCTATCCTTGCGAGAATTGGGAAATCGCAAGAGCCCTCAATTATTTGATTAGCAGAAAAAAGGAAACGTTTACATGTCTTCATTAATTTAATTTTTGATTATTTTGTTGCACGCGCCAACAAAACTTGACAAACATCAACGCACCATTTTTTTTTTCAGTTCCTTAGCAGGACGGGAACGAATGTTTTTTTCTCATGAACGGAACTGGAAGCAGTGCAAACAAATTGGCAGCCTTTTTGTTAATTTTGAAAATAGCTTTAAAATGCGGCAGCTCTATAGGGTGACTGGTGGCCTGAGTTCGTGTGCTTACTGCTTATTCTTTCAGTGCCTTTGATGTGTGGTGTTCTTCGTTCAGGCAGTGCCTGGGCCAGAAATGTTTATATAAACATATATGTCACACTATTTTCTATTTGTTACGCTGCGCGCAGTCTTTGCACAAAGCCTTTTTATTGACTTTTTTGGGTCACTAAGTAAGGGAAAGCGCGCTTCCTGAACTTTAACTTCTTTTCCTTCCGTGCGCTCTTTCTACACCATGTTCCTGTTCTTCTCTTTTTTTTATTTACATGGAAACCTGCATCGCCGTTTTGGCATTATTGCAGGGTACTTTGTGTACAGAACTTTTCTCGTTACTATTACACAAAGAAAACATATTTTTTGATTTACAACAGACAAAAACTAAAAATAATATTATGCAAAACTCAGTTAATACTTTCGTTTTTCACCCCTCCCCGTTCCGCGCGCTTTTTTCAAACCACATGGTTCAGTGCATCCCCTTCCTTCGTGCAGGGTCCGTATATAAATAAGCACCGCACTCGACTTTCACTCCGGTGATAGGGTGATAGCCGGAGTCACCTGTCAAAGGCTGTCACAGTCGCGTTTTAGACCATTAGACCTCAAAGCGTATACGCTTTGAGGTCTTAAGCTGTCAAGCGGTATGGCAGCTAGAGCGATGATGGTGATAAGAGGACACGTGATTTCAGCACGCGGCGTGCCGAGCTTCGCGCTCACGACACCGTGCCGAGCTTCGCACTCCAGCCGCTGACTCACTCAGCGGCGCAGCATTCACCAGCGAGACAGAACCGTATGTTGGGGGGACAGTCTGGTCAGTGGGTGTGGCGACGAAGGCGCTGGAGAGGAGAAAAGTGGAGGAGAGGGAGGAGAGTGCCGAAGGAGCGAGAGAGGAAGAAGGGAGCAAAGAGGAGGCAAGCGCCATTTTGACGCAACACGCTTTCCGTACAGAGCATTGTTAAAGCTACGCGTCGTCTGCTACGGGCTGACGTCTTTTTCGCTTGAATGAAAGTTTGCGGTCAGTCCATCGAGAAAACTTCTTAGCTTTTTAACCCACCGAGGAATAACAGTATATAATTTTCTTGCCAGGTCCAGCGATATAAAAGGAAAAAACCGAACTTTAGACGCCGATTCCAAGCGGGTTTCACATGCAGCGATTTTGGCCCTAGAGCGGCGCGATTTCTGCCGTCGCGGCGCTCTGGCCAGCCGCAGCGGCTGAGCGGCAGGGTTCCACCGGGTTGGAAATTTTTCGCCGCGGCAGAGCGGCAGCTTCCCAGCTGGCCACTCACAGCGCGGCGGGAAATCACGTGACAGAAGGAGAAACATTGCGGGAAAGCTGGCGCATAGGACGGCAGCATTTTCTCGTTCTTGAAGAAGACGACAAGAAGGGAAAGTACGTAAGCGACTGCTTTGCGGTTTCTTTTTCTCCGGCGGGTCGAGCTTCTTTGCTTCGGCAGTGGCGTCGGAACTGTTCAGGAGATTATGGAGGAGGGTGATTGCTGTCCCCTTCTTCGGAATTTGTTTTCTGAATGAAACACACGGCTCTTTTTTACTTTCCTCGCCTGAGTGCCAACTGTAGCGAGAGCAAGAGACGCTCATCGGAAGCGGCTCGTGCGAGCGCTAGTGAGAAAATTAAAAGACGAAGAAGAACTGAGCGACATTGACATGTCTTTTTGAACACAGATCGTCCGCCAAGTAAGACAAAATGTATCGCGCCCAGTTCAATGAACTGCTTATCAGTGAAGTGTCGAAGCGTCGGGTTCTTTGGGACGCCCAGCTCAAAACATTTAGAAACAATGGGACCAAAGAGAAACTCTGGGAAGAGGTGACTGAGGCCGTGAAAGTGATCGCATCTGCTTTCTGCAAGCAACATTGGCTATCGCAACGGCAGAAAACGCTCATGTGAAATGAAACCTCGCGATCCGTGCCGCCGCGCCGCTAGCGGCAGCGATTTCGGCGGCGGAATCGCTGCATGTGAAACCCGCTTAACGGGCGAATGAATGAAAATCGCGACCCTCCCCGCTCGGCCGGGAGCAGCCGTGAGATCACGCGCATGCGCTCACGCCTCTCGCTCTGCGCCGCGGGCTGATTGGCTGACTTGGGAGGCGGACGTTACGGCGGCGAGATCATAAACTGGCCAGACTCTCCCGCCAGACAGGGCGGTTTGCCTGGCGCACCGCCGCACTCCCTGCAGGCGCTGCGGCCGCTTCTGCTCCTCTCGGCACCGAGGAAACATGGCGGCGCCTGAAGCATCTCTATCACCGGCGGCCGCAAGCTCGGCAGTAGCGAAAAGTGGCCACCTAGGACAGTACATTGCAGACGAACTAATGAAGCGGACATTATTGCTTTCGCATTCACAACTCATAAGAAATGCTTAGGTATCCTCGGAATTTTTTGTGCCATCTTTATCATGATTTATGTTTCGAAAACTTACAAACTATATCTCAAAAATATCTAGAGAGGAGGGGGAGACGCACCTTTTTCAAGCTCGTTTAGCGTTTGCGGACTGGCCGACCTGCACATTTTGTCTTTACGTTACTCCCGAGGTTGGCTAACTCTATAAAGCTACCGCACTAAAATAACACACACAAAAAAACATTTCGTTGCAACATTTTGCGTGCAAGGACATGAAATTGCCGAACTTTCGATTGGAAGGAGTAGTTGCTAGACGTAGAAAGTTTGCTGCCTCTGTCTTTAACCATTGTCTTATGTTTGTATTTAACCATTGTCTTATCCGCCTTGTTTGTCTACCTTCTTGTTCTCGTACGGGTCCTTGCGCTGTTTTGATTTCTAAACTTATGTATGAGCACATTTCGCACGCGTTTCAATATTCGAATTGCAAACGTACATAACTGAAATTGGACAAGCAATCGTCACTGCACAAAAAAGTTAATTTGTTTTTTAGAGCTATATTTTGAGGTATTAAATTAATCAACATGGGGCAAAAACGGAGTCCATGTTTTTCCTATGTCCTCCTGCTCGTCAGCGCTCTGGGTTGCTAGCTCACCGCCCGGTGGCTTGTTGAACGCAGAAATGCTGAGAACGCTGTAGCATTGGCCGGCTACGAGCATTTATAATTGCTATGTATAATGATTTTAAAGGTGCACTGAGAAGGTTTCTGAGACCGCGTAGATATGGCGATAACTTGTTCTGCAGGTTCTACTCATCCAAGAAATCTACAAATCATGACAATACGTGGCAGTTTTCCTAATAAAAAAATTTAAAAAAATCTAACACACCGTGGTCATCTCCGGCGTAGTAAGGAGCATTGTTACGCAGCCAAGATGATATGCGACCAATAAAAACGCGACATTTAATTAAGATTGCAAACACTGTTATCGTAAAATGGGTGAGCTTTTGTAGCAAATAAAGGCAAATTAGATTAGTCAAAAGTGATAATGTTTAATGAAAAGAAACATAATACTGCCACGATCATCTAAAAACGGACTATGTTTTTGTATTTCTGTTCTTGTCTTTTGCGGGAATGATGTGTCCGGAAGTCAGCTCTCTAGCGCGTTCATTGGGTTGAATCGAACCGTGCTTTATGGTGAACGATCCGCACTCATTCGAAATATTGTCGCGAATTAAGGCGACGAAAAGGCGAAGACTGAACTAAAGATAAAGGTTTAATGGGCGAACTTGTGCCAACCAAATAAATAAAGAACGAAAGAGCGTCGAGGGCAGCAGAAAACCAGGCGGCGATTCGTCGGCGAAACACAGCGCGAGCGTCACTGACTCGACAAATGTCGCGGGCAGCTGCTTATCTAGAGTGCGTCGTTATCTCGAAAGTTCGGCAAAGAAAGTTCTAGCGTCGCGCGCTCGGGGCGAGGATGAACTGGCACTTTCGAGAACAACAAAGCAAAGGGAAAGTTACAATTAGTGCGAGAATGAATGGGAATCTTCTAGAAGACCGTGACCGAGCGCTGCTTTCTCGGCTCTGCGGGCGGCAATATCACTTCGCTTATCCGCCGGTCGGAGAAGCGAGGGTCCTTTGCTTGTTTTTGGCTGGCAGTAGTCTCTGGTTTCGGAACATGCGCTTCCCATCGCCGGAGATAACCTCGCTGTGTAGAGATCTTTGAATATTTTTGTTTTCTTGATAGGGATATCAGCCGCATATCTCCATGATTCGGGAATTTCTTTGATGCTTAGAACCAGCAGAGTTAGTTATCGCCTTATCTAAACGGTCTCAGAAAACTCTTCAGAAAAGCTTTCGCATAAAAATATGAACGACTATGCATTTTTTTTAGTTGAGAGAGAAGCCAATTTTCTCTGTTTAATATAAACATATTTCAAATCAGGCTACAGTTATTCTCACTTTGTTGTGTCCACTAATATCTATATATGGCAGTTTGCTAGATCGCGGATCATCGCATTTTTGCTGCAGCTCAAATGTGGCCACTGGAAGTTCCAGGTGCTTTGTCATAGAATTATCCGGGTTTAGAGTTGCAGGGGCTTGGTTGCTGTATTCTCAGACACACGATTTTAGGGGCGAAGCTCCTTAGGGGCTAGCCATGTCCGTAGGTGTCCGTAGCTCCGGCGTCCGGTACTCGTGCTCCTGCTTGTGAGCTCACGTGCTCGTGTAAAGCAAAAAAGAGGAAGAAAAAAAAGATGAAAAAAAGGTTAAAAAAAACTGTTTGCGCAGTCGACAGGATTTGAACCTGTACGGAGAGACCCCAATCGATTTCTAATCCATCGCCTTAACCACTCGGCCACGACTGTGGGACGAGTAGGGGGCTCTGAGATGTGGTAGTAACTCAAGAGCTGGGGATGTCATGGATGAAACGTTGCATGTAGCCGCTCAACGTCTATACAGGAGAGGGCGCTGCGGTCAAATGCTCAAATGCGTATATAACCACGTTCCGTACCACACATTCTCTTTCTGACATGGATGAAAACGAACGAAAGGCTCCGCATGCTGCGGCTCAGCGTCTACGCAGACAAACACCACCAGAGCTTCGCCCCAATCAACATCATTCATCACGTGGATTTGCGGTAAATTTTTTTGCTCGATCGCCGTCATTCACTGGGTAAAAGCTTGTTCATACAGTTGCGTGTGAGTACGACTGCAACCACTGACGCACCCTTAAGACTGCTTATGTGGAGCTGTTATTATGTCGACATTTACCACGAGCCAAAGGGAGGCGCGGCGCTGCACGACGCATCGCAGTTCAACGCGTTCGACGAAAATCTGTGCACCAGACTTGAGTTTTTAAAAGCTTACTTGTACGGTCGCAGATGTTTTTAAGAACCCGTAAATTTCTTTACTAAAGTGCAGCACCTTAGAAAGGAGGCACATCTTGCTGAACGCCAGTGTTGCGGCCTTAAGCGTAAGGAGGAAACGGAATGCCACCCCGGGAGGGAGCTAGGACGTATGGCGATCTCTCTCAGCGTAAAGG
>JAZHYW010022799.1:0-14105 GCA_037355805.1 Ixodes ricinus | reverse complement strand
GTTTAAAATTTTTTAATTTGTTATTTGCTCAATGGTTTTAATACTTCTAAAAACAGACTAAATAGTTGTTATTGATAGGTAAGTTTAGGGCAAATTGTCAAACGTTATATTTAAATAAAAAGAGCCTGCCTGCCATCTAAATGTCTCACTAAAATTTTCCAATTCACTCGCCGCCAAACTTCCAGTATGATATACACCCCATAATAAACACCAGCTTATGAAAATTACGTCACAGTAATTATGTACCGTCCCCAAAGTGAATGGTACGAAAGTAAATGATAAGCAACTTGGCTTGTTGAATGTTGACACTTGGTCCTTGCATCCTGCTCTAGCTCGTTGGTCATTTGCCTTGCATACGGGGTGGCTGTTAATTGTCATAGCTGGTATGCCGTAGCACCTTTACACTTCTGCCCAAAACATAGTGAGTGGCATAATTTGCATTCAGACAGCATGTGATGAGGCTGGAAGTAAGTGAGTAGTTTTCATTTAAAAAACAAAACAAATTATAAGTAAATATAATTAATAACCATTTACTATTATTATTATAACTATTATGTGATCACAACGAAAATAATGAGGTATGTCCTCCATACAAATATTAGAATACAAAACTCTTGGCATTTTGTTAAATATCTCAATATATGCATAGATACTAGCAAACGTTCTAAAACATGTATTGCATCAAATTATGTAAAACTAAATGAATAGCTATTCATTGAGCACAATGAGCACAAAGAATAATTAGCTATGGAATCCATACAGATATGTATTAAATACCGCAGTATAGGCTTAGCTGTTAGTAAAAGTTATGAGAATAAAAATTAAATCAATAAAAGTAAAATCTAAACGGAAAACCATTTTTATGGTTATTCGTTTTTTTATGGTTATACGTGTGAACAACAAAAATAGCTAGGTAGGTCCTCCATACGGATATCAAAATACTAAACTTCAGGAATCTTGTTGAATATTACAGCATAAGGTTAAAAGCTAGTAAAAGGTATACAGGCTTTGCAAACGCGCCTGATTACAGCCACCATTGCTGACCTTCTCTTTTCTCCCCGAGATGCCGAGCCGCTACAAAGGCATACGCTTGGGAGAAGGACAAAGGAAAATTTCGAATGGCAATAACTGCCCTTGTTATGGTAATGATGGATTGAAGTAAACAGAATAAGGGACAGCAAAAACTGAACGTCAGATATGGAGGCACCCAAGCAGAGCTGCGGCGAAGCGTCTATATAATGACGACTCTTTCAAAACTTAACGAGAGTAGAACCGCAATTTAGAGGTATTCCGTTTAAAGTGCAAACTTTTGGTTTTGATACGCATGCAACTTTAATTTACGACCCTAGAGATTTATCGAAGTCAAGCTACATTTTCTTAGTCTATGGGTTTAAAGAGCTCCTTAAAGAGATGATGTGCTGAAATTTGGACTTCAGAAAACAAGACACCAGAAGCATTCGACGGAATGGTACAAACCCCAAAATATTGATTGATTGATTGATTGATTGATTGATTGATTGATTGATTGATTGATTGATTGATTGATTGATTGATTGGTCCATTAGGGAATTTTTGGTGCATCAGCGACGTGATTACTCTGCGCCAAACTTAACTATTTAGATGCAGCACAAAAGTGAAGATCGCTATGAAATGTAACAGCCAATCAACCAGGTCGAAGATAAAAGAACCAAGGAAGATGTATTTAGCTGTGGAGGGCTTGTAAAAAAACAAGTGGCGTGGTGGAGAAGCTAAAACTTATGCAAAAACCTTGTGTTATTAGAAATGTCCCAAAAAATTACTCCTACAGCAACATCTTGAACGAGTGGGTATATTTTCGGAAGAGAAGGCACAGTAAGCAAGGCGTGTGTATGTGATGCCGCCAGTCTCCCATAAGGGCTCATCGCTTCCTCTCTTCCTCGCCTGGGAATGACCTCGGCTGAACGAGTAACCCAGCAAGGAAATGATGAGAAGATGATAATCTCGACGTCACAAGCTTTGTTCAACTACGCTTGTCATTTCGAAAACAATACAGCCATCCGTATGAGATACCACTGTACGCGCGATGTTCTAAGGTTTGCAGCGTCCCGCCTAGAGCTCGTGCCTTCTTCTGTGACATCCATATTTCGGTTCAGAACCCTTTAGTGAATGAGGACCCAGCGATCTGACTCTCTTGCAAACTTGTCCAACGGCTTCGTGACAACTTGTCTTGGAGTAGTGCTTTTGACGCCCCCAAGAAACCGCTCAAGCACAGCAATTTTGTTTGCTGTCTTTGCAGAGTACTGTATGCTAAAGAGCTAGTATGCTGCCAGAATGGCGGCTATTTCATTTATGAGAGACGTTGCATTTATAACAAAGAAACCACTGACGATCGTCTGCGCGGCTCAGAAAAGTCTGCATCCTCAGCGTCAGTGCCCGAGTAGAGGACGCACAGCGTTGTCGGAATGTCTTTCTCCTGCGTTGAGAAGCAAAAACAATGCATTGCGATGTAGGAAGCGTCGGTGCTAGTCTTCACCAAATTATGCAGTTAACACATTCAACATCGACCAGCAAGCCGGACCAATGTTATTTGCTATAATCACTTGACCTATGGGGAGCATGTGACATCTAGATGAGAGATACACACTTTTGAGGTTCAGGACACCTTAATAACATAAACGCCGTCCAGCAATCCCTACCCCTCCACGGGCCTGATTATACTTGGCATAGAATGCAGCCTAAGCAAATGGCACAAAATCAGCTAAGCCAGGCAAGCCAACCCTGCAGGGGATATCAATTATACTCTTTTAGACGCAGACAGCCATGTTTTACGTGTGCCAGAAACAAGCCATAACAGAAGGCAAACAAAATTATTGTCCCTTTTTGAATGCATCCTTTCATTTTGCTGAGAACACACAAGTCACACAATATTGCACATTCACTGGTGCAGCCTAATTTAGGATGATAAGTTCCTTATATAACTTCGAGATTTTATAGAAAACATTCAGTATAAAGGGTCAGACATAACTTGTTGCTGTGAGCTGTCCTATAGGTTTACACATTACCTGATATCACACAAACAGTAAAACATGATAGAGCTGTACTGCATTAATTGCGAATTTGTAACCGCTTAGCAGTTGACGGGAATTAAATTTATTACTATGAGCTATTATCTTTTGACAGCAGTGACAGGTTCAGAGGAAGCGGACCGAATACCTTACCCCCCTCCCCCCCCTCCCCACCTTATGAATTCCGCATGTGTAGAATTCTAGGCTGGAGAAGTGGCTGCGGGGTTGGGGGGGGGGGGTTCTTTTCGAACATCTGGTACGCTGATTAGACCCTGCTCCCTTGAAACACCTGCATCCGCCGCTGTTCGACAGAATAAATTACTAGGCGAGTTGGTACGTTGCCAGTCTTTGAACTCCATCAAATATTCAAGTTTGACATCGCGCGCCGGAGTAAGATTTTATTCGCCTTTTCTTACGTTTTTGTTTTCTCTAGGTAGGCTCCCAAGCCGCACAGATTCGGTAGATCATTGGCCAATGGCTTGAAATGGTCCTTTGGCCAGTGGCCAGACAGTGGCCATGCATATGGCCTTTCTCTGGCCATTGGCCAAAGGGCACTGGCTGTCAGCCATCGGCCAATGCTTGGGCGATGAATGGCCAATCTTTGGCTATTGGTCAAAAGACCATCGCCAGCCATTGGCTAATGCATGGCCAAATTCCGTGCTGCTGGGGCTGCTTTTTGTATCGGCTTTTACCGCCACTGAAAAAACCTTACATCCAAACTCATCTATTTTACAATACAAAATGGTAACCTTGGAAAGCGTGCCGCTTCGGCAAACGCGAAGAGACCGCGCGTATCTACGGCACAGGCAAGAAAGCTTGCTGCTCGCTTCTGTAACGTTTGTCTCGTTCCGGCTTTATGAAAGAAATCGGTGGCGAACGTCTGTTCGGGCCACACGTCAGAACTAGCATGACCTGTGCTTAACACTCTCGGACGGCTCTTGAATGTTTGAACTGTGGTGCGACGTCACATGAACGATCCACAAAAGCGTTGGACATGCGTCGTCGGACGGCGATCAGAACGGAGGCCCACGGTTTCGACACACCCGACTCTTTCTCACTCTGCGGAGCGAGCCACAGGCTTTGAAGAAAGTATGCCCTTTTCAAATAACAAAATAGCATTGAGCAGAAGCATAGTTAGGATCAGAATGGCCTAGCAAGCACACGGTACACTGCAAAGTTTGAAAAAGCGGCGAAAGACTTCGCTGAATCAAAATAAGCTATTTTACTGACGGCGCTTTCCCCTGTCGTTCGCGAGCGGTCCACAACTTAAGGTCTGACCACACTAACGGCGACGACGCTGCCGGTCGGTGCCGCTGGGAAGCACTGCCGTCCGGCGTTCCAACGCGAAGAGGCCACATTGGCCTCCGTTTTGCGGGCGTCACGTGACAGCACTGGCTCTCGCGATCGCGCGCGCGCCTCCCGTCGTATTTTTTCCTCTTTCGTCGTCTGCTCTTCGTTAGATTCTTCTGTCTCGGCTCTCATCTTTCGCATATATTAGCATCGAAACCGCACTCCCTGCCTACATGGGAGGTGTGGTGATCAGCGTGAATGTGATCATACTAGCCGGCTCGTTGTTCTTGCGACGTCGTCGCCCTCTGAAGGGAAGGAAGCGCAGGTTTTTGGTCGGGCCGAGTTAGTTCTCCGAAACACCGAAGGACACGTCAGCGCTTTGCTGTCCCGGTGGCGCACCAGAGAAAAAGACTACTTTCGAGAGTGTCACCAAATCAACACGACATCCGCCACAACTCAGGCCACAAGCAACAAGTGCCAAGGAGAAACTTGCCTGTAATTCCGAATTCCTTTCCTATATTATCCCAACCATTGTTCTTAGCGTCCTTATCTAGGTAGCCAGGCTGCGTCTTGTAATATAGAAAAGGAAAAAGTCGCACAGTTGCGAGGAACCGCTCCGTTGGAGGAAATATAGGACAGCAGGCGAAAAGAAACAAGGCTACGCTCTTTTGCAACGCGAAAGACGCGCGGAGATGCTGCTTGAGCGTTGCCATGACATCGTAACGTCACTATCTACGCCTCCTCCCATTGGCTCCTTTCTTCTGCAGCGAGGAGCAGCGAGCTCTGAACCGCGCAAGGACAGGTTGGCTTCACGGTGCCGGCCGGCGTGCCGCTTAGGGCGAAAACTGGTTTTGGTCGGCAGCCCGCGGCGTCCAGCGTCGTGCGGCAAGCCTCCGCGACGCTTGTATGGTCGGGCCTTCACGCGCGTGGCCAACGTTGACGACGACGTTGACATCAAGGTGTCGTCCTGATGTCGCAAGGCGTTGTGACGACACGTCAGGTCGCGGTGACGTTATGTATTGACGTGACGCCTGAAGTCTAGGTTGTAAAGAAAATATAGGCCGGGGCTCTATTTTTTCTATGACCTTGGCCTGTGTGCCGGTCGAGCGTGATGTTGGAACTCGACGCTTTTTTTCCGTAAAAACACGGCTAATAAAATATATTTTGCGTGAAACATTAAATGCGCGTTTGGTGAAGAGCTTATATTGTAGCGCTGGTTTACTTCTTGTTTATGCAAAAGGAGTACAATATTTGTGTATGCTTGTTGATGCATAAACAAACATCTGCTGTTTAGATAAATACAAAAAACAATGCCAGCAGAAACTACCGTAATATCCCGAAAGATAGCCCATCTACAATCGAGAAAACATTTGGTGAAAATCAGGAGTGGGCTACCTTTCGGTGTGCAATCAAGAAAGGTTTAAAAAAATTATTTTTAGACAATGCGTCCCGGCCAAACTTGTTATCGCGGCGCGAGGCAATGAAGTAAACATGACTGTACTTCCCGGTCAGCAATGTTTGCTTATATCCCTCCATAGCTAACTAGACGAATTTAGGTCAAGGCCATTATTAATCCCAACACCACGATTATTAGGAGAGAGCTATCTTTTGGTGTTTAACACAAAATAACAAATCAAGGCAAAAATAGGGGTTGGTAACCTTTCGAAGGTGGGGCACCTCCAGGGATTTTACGGTACGATTTTACTCACATCAATGACAATCCGCCAATATCCTTAGAAGTTTATACAAAATAGCCTTTTAAGTTCAGCGAAATCAGCAGCAACGCTCGGCAAAGCGGGACTTGGTTTCAAGCCACTTCGCTCGAAGTGCCCTCTTATAATTTTTCCAAGTGCGGAGCTTCAGAAATAGCACTACGGTGGCCCCATTCAATCCTGTCAAGTTCACTTTAGCAAGACGCAACGTCTCCAAGCTCTCAGCCATCGCTTGCTATTCTGGAACACGGTATTCATAAGAAAAATATCTAAAATTTCCGCGAACATGGCTAAAACGTACAACAAAAGCGTGATTTTCGAAGTGTCTGGAGCCCAACTATAGTGGCTGGAACGTGTCACCGACTGGTGTACTTAGCGCGCCCAAACACATGGTTCCTCGATTATCGCCTGATGACGTCATAGAACTGTCATGTTGTAGCCGGTCGCGATTCTGGCGGCGTCCCAACAGCGACGGTGTATGTGGCAGGCGCCTGTTCTGCTGCAGGTCGCTCTCCAGTGTGACAGTCCACGGCAGCTTCGCCAGCCTGAAGTTTGGACGCCGCGGCGACAGCGACGCTCGCGTCCCCTCGTGTTTTTCTTCACCATTTCTACGGCCAACCGCCAGAATCGCGACCTCAAACAGCATGACACTCCTGCTTCTGTGACGCCATTTGTTACCACTTCGGGACCACTTTTGATGTATGGGCGGCATAGGACGCTAAACAAACCAGTCGGAGACGGACTCCAGGCACCATAGCCCAATTACCAACCAATGGCTCCAACGGAAGCTGATGGTAATAGCGATGGTCTTGCGCAGTCTTAAGAGTCTTGCTTTTTATTTAAATAAGAAAAAGCGTGGTGATTGAAAGAAAAAGAAAGTTGCTCTATTGTAAACCAATATTATATTTATAGTACTAATGTCACTACAACAATATTGCTAAAAATTAACAAAACATTAATTGATCTTAAGTTTTATCTAAACTTTAAATTAATTTTTTTACGCTTTCTTTTTTTGTGTAAAACCGAAACTCTCGATTTACGGGTTGGGCGAGTTGGTGGCACATGTTTAACGGAAAAGAGAAACAGCACAAAAAAACGGAGGACAAGAAGGCGAAGTTCACAAACAGAGCGCTGACTCTCAACTGATTTATTAGAAGAAAACACAAATTGAAAAAAAAGCATCACGGATCATTAAAAAAACATTAAGTGACCACCCCCCACACGTGTCAAACCTGCTCCAGGATGCCGACACTTCGTCAAATACTGCGATAGGAGGCGAACTGACGCAGCTGTCTTTTTGCTTCGAAATATTATAAGCCTCTCAAAGTATGTTGACTGCGTCGTCCAGCTATCTTAGGACGACACAGTCAACAGATGACTAGAAAAATTTTAGACGCCTTTTATATTTCGAAGCAATGAAACAGGTAGGTAACGTTACAGCAATTGGCTGTAACGTTGTCGTAAAGATCATATATCTTCGCTGGTCCTTCATCTTGAAGTTGATGGGATCTACAATTTTTCTTTTTATGTTCTCATTGTTTTATGAGGTTGAATATATTTGGGTCTGGGGGTAATTTTACTTGCAGAACATTTTGCTGCTGCGAGACGTAAGTCGTATGTGCTATGTTTTTTTCCTTCATGCGGTGATGTATTGACATAAAAAATGCTTGTGATTGTTTTCAAGATGTGAAAGTTGCAGAAGGTAGATGATTTTAAATATGAAGTCATATTAAGTCAGGCATAAAAATTAAGTCAATAAACCCGTTTTCAAATCCGTGCCAACGCCTGTCCGCCATTGCTTGCTCACATACTCTGAGCATATACTCAAAACGAGCGCTGCGTCAGCGTTCGGCAAGGACTCGGATCCAGTCACGCACTTCGTGACCAAGCCATGGTGACCACCAATGTTGCTCGATGAACTTTTGAAAAGGATCTATTGAGTAAATAAATACCGTACAAACTATTTTACCAGAACATGCGATGTCGCAGTCTGTTTGTTTACATTACTTTCAGACGCCTATCGCAGGTTCATCAGCCTGCGTCCAACTGGGAAAGCATGAGGCAGCTCGCCTCAAAGAAATGCGTCATTCCATGCGCGAGCTGCTTCAAAGCCTGAGGCCTAGGCGCAGATAAACGAACCGTCGGGTGAAATGTATGTTCACGATTTCTCGAAGTTGTAGCATTTGTCTGTGCATGCACTTACTGCTATCTTGCATAGGCCTTAAGAGGAAAGCGTTTCCCTGCTGAACTTCACTTTTTCATTTTATTGTTTCTGAAGCCTGTGCAACTCATGCACCCCGATACCTCACCTTTTGTGAGATGCATATACTGTATACACAACTCACTATCATATGGTAATTTGGAAAGACTGCTGGAAATTCTTTACAAAACTGTTGTATACAAGTTTGACACAACGCAGCTAGAAACCACATGCAGTGACGGGTAATTCATGTGAACCAAGTGGTTAATACGACCAATATACATTAACACGCGGCTCTGACGTCCCGTCGCTAAGGTGGCGGTGCTACTGTTAGGGCGCATGCGTAGATGCTTCACGTCACGCGAATCTGGTTCCTGCTCACGCGTAATACCCACACTTTGTGGGGAAACTGCGCATTTGTCTACCTTGTGAGGGCTTTTTGCAAACAGAACGTTGGCCTGTAGATCATATCAACCATATAAACTGCATAAACAATATCAATAACAACCCGAAGGACCATACAAACCATATGAACCGTACAAACCATGTCACCCGTACCAACCGTACGACCCGTATCGACCGTATGACCCATACGGCCCGTACCAACCGTATGACCCATACCAACCATATGTCCCGTATCCCATAACGCTATATGAATAACCGTATGGAAAATTTATACATTTTTTTCAGTAGGGCGTTGACGATATTCTTGTCGCATGTACATCACCAGAGGAGCATCACTATCATCTCCTGCTCCTGTTCGAACGCCATCGAGACTGCAACCTCATCATAAACGTGGACAAGTGTGGGTTCGAAGTTCCTTCGCTGGACATTTTAGGACATATAGTGGACAAACAAGGCATTCGACAACTAACAACGAAAGTCAAGGACATCTCTGAACCTGGTATAAAATGGAGGTAAACTTTTACCGCCGTTTAATACCACATTGCTCGACCATCCTCCGACCGCCTGAAGCAATGTTCACGCAATCCAAGTCTCCAGCAGCTATACTCTCTTTGAATCAAGAGACCGTCAACGCTTACTCCGCTGCCAAGACTAGTTTAGACAATGCGACACAGTTTGAACACCCGCAACACGATGCTCTTACAAGCATCATGATAGACGCTTCGGGAGTTGTCATCGGTGCTGTGGTACAGCTGGACTTGGTGAAGCATGGAAACTGCTCGGTTTTTTCTCGAAGAAATTGGCCAGCACCGAGCAAATTTCTTCGAGCCAATTTCTTACAGCGCTTTTGGCCGAAAGCTATTAGCTGCCTACCTGGCAGTGAAACATTTCCGATATTTTCTGGAAGGGCGCGAATTCACCATTTTCATCGACCACAAGCCGTTGACTCATGATTTCCAAGCTACCAGAACCAGTTACTCTCCAAGAGCCGTCAGGCATCTCGCTTTCTTTGCAGAATATTTCACAGACATACGACATGTCAAAGGCTAGCAAAATATCCCTGCAGACATGCCTAGTCACATTCAATCAGTCAACGCCACCAACTTGTGGTGGGAACCGCTTGCTAGACTGCAGCAACAGGACGAAGAGCTCAGAGACCTACGCCACTCCTCAACCTCTCTACAGCTCACTAACGTTCCTCATTTTTCGTCAGTAATCACCATTGTTTGGAACACTTCCACAAGCAGGCAACGCACGTTCATCCCAGCAGAGTTACGATAACGAGTTTTCGACCCTCTTTATTCTCTCGCTCACTCTGGAATGCCAGCATCGCAAAAACTGGTTGCGGAACGCTACGTCTGGCCGGGAATGAACAGCGACGTCCGACAATGGGCAAGAGCATGTTCGCCGCGCCAGAGAGCAAAAACGCATCGGCACACCATAACGCGACTTGCCATGTTTCTGCCCCACGACAGCTTTTCCGAAAAGGTCCAGATTGATCTCGTCGCACCACTGCCACCCTGCAAAGGCTACTGAGACCACGCCATGGTGTTTGACCGGTTCACTCGTTGGCCGGAAGCAATACCAATCCAAAACTTCACAGCCGAGACCGTTGCATCAGCTTTCGTCAAAACCTGGGTTGCCCGCTTCGGAACACCTATCGTGGTCGTCACACATAGGGGACGACAATTTGAAATGGCCCTTTTCAGATGCCTTTCTGAGCTTCTAGGAACCACACACATACATGACAACTACCTATCATCCCTAAACCAATGGACTTGTTGAGAAATTTCACCGTCAACTCAAAGCTTCTATTATGGCTCACTAAGTTCCAACTCGTTGGTAGAGCTCCTTCCTGTCATTTTTTTGTCTTCGTGCGGGTGTCCAAAAAGACCCAGCTTGTTGCCCAGCCCAACTGGTCTATGGCACTTCATTTCGTTTGCCAGCCGAGTTGGCAACCCCTTGCACCCTGCAGCAGAACCTACTGAGATCGAGACATACGTCAAGGGACTACAAAATATCATCAGAGAAATCAAGCCAATACCCATGCGGGCAAAAGCAACAACCAAACCATTCATCAACAAAGACCTTCGTGAAACAACACAAGTCTTTCTTAGGACAGATGCGGTACGACGCTCTCTTCAGCCACGCTACACGGGACCACATCTTGTCCTTGCGAGAAATGAGAACATTTCACCATCATGATTAACGGACTACAGGAAGTGGTTGCACGGACCGCCTCAAACCGGCCTATTTCGAGGCAATCCCAACATTGTATTTAGAGGCCGAAACACAGGGCTCATCGAGGCAGGCAGCTTCCGGCTGCCCATTGAATTTCCCTCCACGAGTACAACACAAAACTGTTCGTTGAGCGACTCCGTCTCTGGAGAGGGGAGTAATGTGGTGACAGAGCAGCAAAGAAAAAGACATCCATCGGAATCGGGAACGCGAGGCTAAAGGCGACAAGCGCGCGTGACGGATGTAAAAAAATAGTCCTGGCCCGAGCTTCGTCGTGTCCAGCTCCTTTTCTTGCTTGTCCACCACAGGCCGATTTAGTTACAGCGATCTAGACTGAGCTCCGTCGAAGCAAGGCAAATTAGAACTTAATGTTTTTACAGTATGAGGTTGATCTGCGCTTCGATGGCAACAACGGTTCAAAATGTAAATAGAAGAAAAAAAGCCGGTTCAGTACAAGCGCTAGCCCGGGGACTAGCGTGAATGTCGCAGTAGAAATACACGACCGCACGCCGGCACGAGGCCAATCCAGACTGAAACTGGGAGGGGTTGGGATCAAGCCCAGGATCCATAAATTTTGAATCGAGTTTCCGCTTCTTGCGCTCCGAGCTGCGGTGCGCAAACGCATTCGGATAGCGGACATTCTCCGGCTCCCTTGAAGGTACTTTTTATTTCTACAGTGGCTACCTTTTCGCCAAGGTTTTTACGCCGAACGATCCTCTCTCCTGACCATCGTAAAACTAAAATGCAACAGATTGTGATAGCGCTAGGGTGTACTGAGAATAGGCAGGTGTGCCGTCCAGCGACCATGACCGTGTTGCGATGTGCAAGCACGCCGTTGGGGGTGTTTCCCTCACCGGCGCGACCATCCGACGGCTCACAGATACCTGGCGGTCGCAGCAGAGATGCTTTATTCTGCGCAAAAATAGTCGTATTCTTCGATTGTTTTTGTCTGCTTGGTTGTGAGAAAGAATAAGTTCCATCCTATCTTACACCCCTGTGAAAAAGCGTAACTTGCGCGAGGGGCAAAGGTCTATATTGAAATCACAAATGCCATTTGGGAGGAGCAAGTTACTTACATAATCTCGCGTCTTTAAATATATTTTCCTCGTTTTTAAGTTGTAGAAGAATATTTGTATGTCTCACATTATATACCAGTATTAAGAAAGCGAAGTTTTAGTATGATATAATATGCGAATGTTTCTTCTCACGTTTAGTGGCAAAGCTCTTTTAAATATTTTTTCGGTAGCTGTACGTTCTACAGACCTTAAATACCCAGTTCTTGTTCTGGTATCAAAACATCTTTTTGTGTAGCATGGATTCATGAAGCCAAATTTTTCTTGGCTTTTGCATTTTCAGTTAAAGATTCTAGACCTGGAAATATCTGAATAGATTTCATCTAGTGTACATGCAGCACATAACAATAAGCACCAAGACTGGCAAGATAAGTGGAGTAACTTCAACTGCTCTTTACTGAAGAGCAGATGCGCAACTTCAACTGTTCTTTGTTTAAGAGCAATCCCTCTTGGATAAGTAGCTTTTCTCTCACATGTCACACAGGTCACAACTCCTTCTTAGACTTCTAGTTCTTTCCTTGTAACAGTTTTTTTTTCTTTAGAAAGGAATGCAGTCGCTTGACGTAGTAGAATGTTTTTCTCGGAATCAGATAATCCCATTCCGCGAACAGAGAAGCGTCGCTTGGCGTCAGAAACAAGGAGTGTTCCTCTCTGCCTGTGTTGTAACCCACGTTGCGTCCCGGCACAAAACACCACCGCTCTGTCTTTTTCTTCACGGCATTTGACATCGTTGTGCACCCTTGTCTCTTAGGCCCAGCGAGCAGCTAGAAAATTTTGTATCGCTTCACACACAACGCAAAACAAGACGAGATAGTCACACCAACACGCCCCAAGCCAGCCTCACTAAATGCTGCCCGACAGGCCTCCTGGCCCCGCTGTGACTGGCGGCGCCACCCCAGGCCCCATGCGGCAGAATTGGGCCACAGTACACCCATCTTCTATGGAGATGCCGACGCGGTCGGCACACCTCCCAGTTGTAGTACACCCTACATTGAACGGCTCATTTGGTAAGAGATGTCGCTTTTTGGTTAAACAACAACAAAAATATTTTTACAGAAATTTGGCGTTTGGATTACAACTGCCCAGTGTTGTTCGGAACGGCGTTCTTGGGACTCGTTCCTTTTAGGAGGAACAAAGAAACGCCGCTGTTCCATTTTTCATCAGTGGAACTGGAACGGGAAGTCGTTACATTTTTACTGAAACGTAGAAGGAACGGCGTTCCTTTTTTCGTCCAGTGGGGTAATTTGTACTTTATTTCTAAGAGGTGAATTTCAAAAGTATTAAAAGAAATAACTTTACGAAGAGCAGGGTCTCGCTAAATTTTGGTTACTTCTCTTATGGCTTATTTCGCGTAGTCCTCGCTTGGTAACAGTCGGGTGCAGGAGAGCTAATGGGCATTGATTATTTTTTTAGTGCCCGAGACTGCGGTACAAAAAGCAAAACTTTTAGTCGAAGGAAAAGACACAGAAAGAGGGACGTTTCAAATTCATCTACTTTGTTTACTTACATGGATCCTTTCACACCCAGAAATCTAAGGCCGACTACAGCCATCACTGAACTTCTACAAAGAGACCTATAGTTAGAACAGAAGAACAGGCTACCTGATATCGAACGCACCTTTGTACCCCGAATATTGGTCACTTAAATGAAAAAAAAATCTTTATTTATTCTCCCCTTGTCCCCAATCTTCAAACTCAAGAACGAATCCAACCTTCATAAAGAATGACTTGTAGTTTTCAAGACTGACCTTCAAAAGGCCTAACTCTTCTTTACTTGCTCGTCTTGCGGTCACCAACATCGATAAGCAGCTGTTGTTAAGTTCGAACAAGGAACTTTGTTAGATTAAAACGTGCGAGGTTGTAAAACGCTCGTGCAATGTAGGGTTACAGTGCGTTTGGCTCGTCTCAATCGCCCACCACAAAAGATGGCCAAAAGCGGAGATTTTTAAAGGCGAATATATAAGCAGATGAAACCCTGCTTCCGTGGGTCTTTTCCTGTCTATCTATGCTGGAACGCAAACTAAATGATGTAGAAAACTGCATTGGGCACTGATTGGCTATTCTCTCGGGTTAGGTGACATGACGTTCAAATGAAGTTTTTACCTATGCAGTTCGAGCTACGCTCATACAATGATGCTTTTGGT
>JAZHYW010022798.1:0-14456 GCA_037355805.1 Ixodes ricinus | reverse complement strand
AACATGGTAGTAATGCAAAGATATTTTCCCGCAGGAATATAAACAGCAAATATAGTGTAGCTGTTAGACAGTTCAAGTTGCGTTTCTTTAGAACAAGTTCTCCCAGGAAAATGTACAGAAATAGCAAACGTACTGATGCCTCAGTTCTTTTCAAAGGCACTCCTCTTTAAAGTGTGTATCTGTCATCAAGATGACTGATATTGCCGTCAAAACTTTGCACTATTTATATTACAATTTGATAGATGCATTTGTAAGAAAGAAAAAAATATCACGGTGGCGAACTACGAAATCATAGTCTTGGAGAAGCAGAAGTTTTTCCAGTGATTAAGTTCTTAATGTCCGGTTTTACAGTGACAATGATGCACATGACAAGCCAATAGAAGGCACACTTTGAACCGCTTATCGGTTGTAAAACTAACTTTAGATAAATGTAATTATTGATTAATTGGTAGGTTAATCGATCAATTTTAACAGCCCTAATATCGTAGAAACCGCAGTGCGAGCTAGGAATTCTCAGCCGTTGTTTATCTTGTAGCTTTACACTTTTCATCTATGATTCTTCCAATAATAAACTCATCGTGGAACACTGCCATTTCTACATTCCATTGTTTTAGTCACTCTAGCCCAAGTTCTTTTTCTTGGTACTTCCACACACTCTCTTCCTCCGCATTTCAAGGTTTGAGGCAGTTTGTAGCTTAGCGTTGGCTTGCACGTCTTCTACGCAAGGTCACAATATGTCCTTTCAATCTTCAATTCATAAGAATTCAGAAACACCCGCAAAAAACGCTAATTTCTCGGGTACTGGCGAGCGAGATCAATGCATGCAATAACGACATCCTTTACTTTATGTTAGGCAGTAAACAGGTAGTTTATTTGCCCAGTCATGCTCAACAATTCTGCTGCTTTCGTGGTTCCAGGTGTGGTGCTGTGTGGCACAAAAATGTCCTCGTGCTTGGAGTCGTGGCTCAACCGTAGAAACCGAAGCCGCGACCGTAGCCGAATCCACGGCCGTAGCCTCCATAGCCGCCGAATCCGCTACCGTAGCCTCCGTAGCCACCGAATCCACGACCGTAGCCGAAGCCGCGGCCGTAACCACCGTAGCCGTACTGGGCGGCGGCGAGGCTGCACAGGGCTGCCAGGACCACGAGGGCCACAAGGAGGGACTTGCAGGACATCATGTTGATTCTGCGATGAAGACGGTTAGGAGATGTCGATTGGGACCACAAAACTGGCGAATGTAGTGCGGCAAAACTAAACTGAGGGTACGTGCCGGCACAAATGAATTAATACTCGTTTTCATTTTTTTTGGTAGTCATTTTTAATCTGAAGATTATACAGTGCTTTTAGCTTTTAGTTTGCGTGCAAGCCTCTTGAAATTGACAGCGTTGCAAAGTATAGACCATTGCCATTATCTCCTGCGTTCCGCATCTTAGTCTCCTGAGCTGTGTAACGTACTCTGTACATGCGCGGTAGCTTTCCTTTGCAGAATATTAGGTGCTTACCGCGTATGCGTGCACCGCCCAGCGAGTCGGCACTTTTAGCCTGGATGTTAAGGACTAAAAATGCGTATACCGCGCACACGTTCGGGACGTGCCCCAGAATATGACGCATGGGAAGCACTTTGGTGCTCTGAAATGACCTAAAACGTTGTAGTTCTAAACACGTACCTCTGTCTCAGACGTTAGCACGATGCTATTTTTTTACACTGATGATATACCCTAAAAACAAAATAAATCACTCAAAGGTACAACTATACAACTTTCCAGATCTTGTCACCCTGGCAAAATATACAGAGTCATCGGCCTGCGGACGCATACGCGAGCTGATATCCCGCAGGAGTCAGCTACTGGGCACGCTCAGCCAACGTTCCACAGTCCGATAGACAAAGTTGACAGAGTGCAGATGGCGATTGTGGCAATGTTCTATATGTAGGCAGGACTTTCCGTGATGCGATACAACAGGGTGCTTTGTATATCAAGGAGCTGGACGTGCAACCTAAGACTATACATTCACTAATAGGTTGCCAGTAATTGTCCGAATATATCGGTCTCGGTAGTAAACCAAACGAGGGCTCAGCTAACATGTTCGACGGCACCGGGCTGACTGTGGAGCCAAGAAGATTCGATCTCTCACCTGTTTCTCTTGAGTACTACTAGAGGACTGTGATCTTCAGGGATCATCGGTGAGCTTTATATAGGCAGTTCAGTCTGACGTCTCGCCAAAGCTAACGCGCTCAAGGCCACCTGCAAGTTCCCCACAAGGAATTACTTGTCTAGCGTTGCTGGCTTCGACGTGCGACGTGCCCGGTGGATGCTTCGGACAGCATAAGTTATTTAGATGCCTGATGCACAGATAAGTCGAAAGCTGCGGTGTGTACCTTCACTGCATTGCTTCACGTACGCTGTAAGACGTAATGTTTCATAAAACGGGAAGACGCACGTGGTGTTACATTTTAAGACCTTGAACGCTTCAATGGAAAAAAACACTTAAATTTTGTTGGTCGGCCAGTGTACTTGGGGTACCGAGCAAAACCCGCTTAGGTTCAACTCAAGGGTCTCACAATCCATAAATATAACTTGATAAAAATAAAGTGCTTGGCAGAAAGGCCCAAGGTTGCTCGTTTTGGATTTTCTTGTTTGTTTTCGATGTGATAATGGCGTTTTTCACCCCATGCCCCATTTACGGAAAAAAGTATCTCAGATATCGTGCTCAAAGGTCGAGAGATGCTATCACATAAAGAGTCGAGAGATGCTATCTCATAAATGACAACATGTGTATCACGAAGTTCGCGTTACCGGTCTCTTAATTAGACAACGCGAACACACACAAAAAAACATGCCGCATAAATTAAAAAAAAATGGAACTTGCATTAACGACGTAAAGCGCAAGCCCTCAAAAAGCCCTTGAAAAGATTTTTTTTTTAACAGTCTGGTTGGAACACGCGTGTCAAAAAATAAAGATTACGCGAAAAAACAATTTTTATAGCGATATTGACGGCGAAAGATTTATTTGAAATTCCGCGCGCTAATTCCATGACGTCACAGAGATATTCGCTCCAACCACTGATGTAAATTATTCTGTATATTTAAGTTCGAAATACCACGCAATGCCATGGCAGCTTTTAAACTTAAAAATCACGCGATACAAGTGCCGTCGTGTGTAGAATATATACACAGCAGAGTTGAACAACGCTTGAATACCATTTGCGTGCAGAATCGATATATTTATTTAAGGACATGCGCAGTAGAAAAAGTAAAAGTGAAGCAAAGTATTTTCACAACTTATAAGGGTCCTAATTCTGTCAGAAAAAATATTGCTATTTTTTTTTCTAGGACTGTAGGCACATTTTAGCGTCATTTTACGTTTTTATAGTATCACTTGTGAGCTTGGGAACATTTCCGCCTATTGGAACTACAATGCAGTTTTTAGAATATTTTTTTAATTGCTGTAGAAAATAAACACGGAGAGGTTGATAATGATGTAGGTGTAACAGCGCGTAGAAACGAAGACTAAGAAAAGGAAAACACGAGACAGGGCGAGAGCTGACCCGCAACTAAATGTTCAATAGTGAAAACAGAAACCAGGAAAACATAAAAGGCACACTCAACCACGCATGCGCCACCCAAAACTGTCTAGTCACATAGGGCTTCATCTATAAGCACAATGCTAGCCCCCATTTATAGTCAAAACACTTTTTTTTCCTGATTGCTCTACCGATGGCTTGCTGACACATTGCGCTCTGTAATTAACAACGTGGAAGGCCTCTGTCACTTCTGTCGTCACCTTATCTCGGTGCTTTCCTAAGATGGCGGTCTCATCAAAGGAAGGTTTGCACTTGCAAGTCCCGCAGTGCACCAATAGATCGCCGCCGACCGTGGCTCTCAGGGAATAATGGTGCTCCCTGAGCCTGTTTTTAAGCATCTACCGGTTTGTCCAATGTAGACCTTGTCACGAGAGAGGGTGTCCTGAATACAACACCGGAAGTACAAGACACAAACGGTTTGGCATGGTTTTTGCTACAACTGTTTTTTTTGGTAGTTGGCCCTCGAACAAATTTGGCTCATCTTTGTGGGGCGGAAAACATCACAAGGATGCCATGCTGCCCTCCTACTTTTTTCAAATTATGAGATACCTTGCTCAGGTATGTCATAATGACAACAGTCCTTCTCCTGTCAAAACCTTTCTTAGACAAAAAACAAAAAAACCTTAACCTTTTTACAAGTACACTTGCAAAATCACTCAATAGGGACTACGGGAACTCAGCCTCTCTCAGTCTACTACACTGCGCCCTGAAAGCTACCACCGACAGTGTGTAAGCAAGACTTATTTTAGGGCCGCATTCAGACACGAGACTGCTATACCCCTCTTGACCATCTTAGAGTGCGCGGACCTGTAGTCCAAAATAGACTTTATGGGTCGAGGGCTGTAGAACCGGCACACATGGCTACCGACAAAGTCCACAGAGAAGTCTAAAAGCTTCAAAACCCTTCCTTAGGAACCCCAACAGTGAATCTTAGGCCCCCACCGCACTCACCAAAAATTGCCAACACATTAGACACTGACGCCACCGTTCCGTCAAAGCCCTAAAGCAACACCAAAAAGAAATCAGTGTAACGTATCACATTTGTATTTTAAACTTGGTTGTGCCTAGAGTCTTCTCGATGTCCAGGTCAACTTTACTGAAATAAATGTAGCTCAGAGAGGCGCAACAAAAGAACCGATGCAAACACCAGATTTTGGCAGATAGCCCTCCCTCCTTCGATGAGACCGCTATCTTAGGAAAGCACCAAGGTAAGGTGACGAGAGAAGCGACGGCTGGCCTGTATACGGAGCGCGATGTGTCAGCAAACCATTGGTAGCGCTACCGAAAAAAGAAATATATATATATATATATATATATATATATATATATTTTTTTTACTATGATGCGCTGATAGATGAAGCCCTATGTGACGAGACAGTTTGGGTGGCACATACGAGGTTGAGTGTCCTTTTATGTTTTCCTGGTTTCTGTTTTCACTATTAAACACTTAGTTGCGAGTCGGCGCTCGTCCTATGTTGTGTGTTCCTCTTCTAAGTCTTCGTTGTTACGCGCTGTTTCGCCTACACCATGTTCAACTCACACCAACTAGCCCAGCTCTCTGCTTTGTTACGAAGAGGTTGACGCTGCGATTGTGCTGATCGGCAACTTAGTGGAAAAATAAATAGATTAGAAGCATACAAACGATAAACTGTTATACAAGCTCGGACTACACCAAAATATAAAATCATTCACCTGCACTCTGACGAGTTATGTGCACGTGTGTCAATGTAACACATGTAAAGTTTTTTCTTTCAGTTTTAGAGTTTGCGAAGCAGGTTTGTGCCCTGAAGGAAAACCAAGAGGGCTCTTGTTATCTTGTAGCTGTCCTGGATGTTTTTCATAAAAAATATTTCTTTCTTAAATCTAGATTCAGCACAGGTTGTTTCTTTCAATCTCGCTATTATAGAAAATCGAAAAGGGGAGTTTTAAGTTTTGAAACTTGATTCCTTCTGGGCAGACAGATTGCAGACAGATTGCAGAGTTTTTGTAAGCTACTCGCCTGAAGACATTCCTTCAAAACTCATGTGTTCTTAGATCAAGACTAGTCATTTACTTTTGTCTGAGTTTCGTTCATTTTCAGTTTGCGGGATTGGCGGCACATTTCTTAATTCAGTGAAACGGACGATATTGTGAGTCACGCAGATCTAAAGCTGCGTTGATATATCATAGTTTGTTTCGCAATAAGGTGTACCACTATGAAAGGGATATCATACCGGGATTCCCTCTGAGCTCATAGCCTGAGAAGTTGCTCATGCTGCACGAGCGTTATACCGGTCGAGGTACATCTTTCCGCAAGACGCTCGCGCTTGTAGCCTTCACTGTTGTATACCTTGATAGAGCGCCGAGATGTAGCGGTGGCGCCCTCTTATGGTTTCCCTCCGTGACGTCACGACTGGGATTTGCCTCGCCGTGACGTCACCAGTTGTTATTCTGGCTACTTACCATCGGGTGCGACGACGAGTTCGATGGTGTGTTTAAAAAGCACAGTACAAGCTAGGAGCCATGGCAATCAGAAACTAACACCATCAAAGTTGACAATCTGACTTTGTTCATATGCCCATGGTTTGGCCAATCATGGAAAGCTGACCACAGCGACGCTTTTGGCCGCGCACATAGCTAATAGCTCACTAATACCTTCTCGGTAAAGAAAGGTAGGAAACGTGCTTCTAAGAGTGAACTTCCAGAGTTCCTAACAGTCGACATCCAGAGTTCCTAACAGTCGATATTTGAGTTTATTAGAAATTCAGAGATCCCGCGTGGATTGTATGTGTGTGTGTGTGTGTGCGCACGCGAGTGTGTGTCTGTGTCTGTGTGTGTATGTTTTTAACAAAAAGCTTCGCGATAATTTGTGACTTTCACGCCCATCGGAATCTTATAGAGGCACCTGTTGACCTTCTAGCGTTCCACTTGTTGACCGTCAAGCGTCCTTTAACTATATCCAGAAAGATAAAGAGTGGTCTTCTATTAAGGATAGATTCAGGTGAGACTTACCTCCATAGATTCGAGTGGGACCTTAGCTGCGACATAATCTTAAAGTGAGTAAAGAATGGCAAGTTTTTTGTATCACAAACGTCTTTTTTTTCTAGTAACTTTGTAGAATATTTGCATTATTTGCGGTATTTAATCAATTTCAACTCTGCGTTGGCTGCTTCTAAAGTGGAGGAGTTAGAAAAGACCTTCTCAACTACAAAAATTGAGACCTACCTCAGCACATCAAATCACGCATTGTAACATGGTAAAATGTAGCAATAATTTATTTTTCCGTTCTTTCTGAGAAAACTCGAGCGGGTTTTTTCCGCATATACTGGTGTGGAGGCATTCATTTTGCCATTATCGTAGAAATCTTTCAACCGTAGAACCCGCGGCCGTAGCTCCCGTAACCTCCAAATCCACGGCCATAGCCTCCATAGCCGCCAAATCCGCGGCCATAGCCTCCGTATCCTCCGAATCCACGGCCATAGCCTCCGTAGCCGCGGCCGAAGCCTCCGTAGCCGAACTGAGCGGCAGCAAGACTGCACACGGCTGCGAGGATTACAAGAGCAACGAGCAGGGACTTGCAGGCCATCATGTTGATTCTGTAATAAAGAGAAGCCAAGTTTTGACATGATCGATGTATTTGATTAATAAACCATCCGCATTCTAGTCCGACATCTGCTAGGAGCCTGAAAAGTCTGAAGCTGGCAGTTAACTCTCAGAAACCCGCGTATCTTTGACGTATGTCTGATACGGTTCCTGTCGCGCGTAGCATTCATGTGTGATCGAAATAATTGATACGCACTCTTAAGTTTCGTCCTACGAGTATTTTACGTAATCAGACTAAATATCATGCTCCTCGCTCGTCAATTGTGTTACACCATATAACGCTTGTTATTATTTTTAAAATGTATATTTTAGTAGCAAGACGTCTAAAAGATACGGAGTAACTGAAAGTTCAGGTTATGAATGGCCATTAAGTTAAAACACCTGAGACTGGGTGTGAACAAACTTTGAAACAACCAAAAGTAGAAGAGACTGGAAAAGTAGTCAGCCGGACGAAGTCTCGCCCTGTGTGTCTGTTTATTTTGGACCCCATGTACTGGGTGACGATGGAAACAATAGGGGACGCTTCCCTTTTGCTTTTTATGCATTGTTTGTGGTTCGGTGTATTGTGGTCTTGGTGTATTGTTTGTGGTTCGGTGATCATCCGTTCTGGTGGTGGCGACGTTCGGGGGAGGGGTATATAAGGCGTACAGGCAATAAAGTTTTTAGCTGAGGTTGAGACATTGTCTGTCCCTTTTTATTATTCCTTCGCGAGTTTCCGTTTTTCAAACCACAGTCTCAGGTTTCAATCATCACGTATAACTTACACTAGCTCGCCTGCACTTTAACCTTTCTTTCATTGATAAAAACGTCGTCCGAATGAGACGTTTTCCAACCGACCTCTTTCACTGTCGTTTCTACTTTTGGTTGCTTCGAGGTTTTTTCACACCCAGTCTCGGGTGTTTGAATTATCGGCGGCTGTGGTTGTGTCCTGGCCAGATGCATCACTATTCGGGTGAGAATCGCAGTTGAAAAACGCGAGGTTAAATAAGGAAATGTGACCTTTCTGCTATCGATGTTGTGAGGTCACAGCCGAAATCGTGAAACTTAACCTCGTCAAAACGCCTGTGGCGCCAGTCGCGGTAACGTGGTACATATGTCATACACCTGTTCTGTAGTTTCGCTGATTGACTGTCGGCCTCCGCTGCAATAGACCTTTTGCTAAATTACCCAAGCATCAAGGAGAATGATGGAATCGATGGACACGCGCCACGCGCGCTCGCCTTCTCCGTATGAAAGATTCGAAGTAAAACACCAAAATAAAGCGTTGACAAGCGCGCGTGCAAATGCCATTTGTTTTAGACATTTGCTTCGGAAAAGCTACTACTGCTAACGCCAGCACGTGCAGCGTGTACTACGCTCGGAGCATGCTCCCTGGCGCTTGGGAATTTAGGTCCATCGATTCCCATCATTCTCCTTGATGCTTGGGTAATTTAGCAAAAGGTCTATTCGGAGCGCCCTGTAAATGAGCGTTTCCCGGTTGTTTGAAGAATCTCTCGTCATCAGGGAAAGCCCACCTACGAGGAGGCATCGGTCTCACTGCATATGCTGGCGTCAGCACAGATTACGTGTTCGGCATTCTGGGCACGCTGGTTGTTTAGGCGCCTGAGGAGGAGGAGGAGGAGGAGAAAACTTGATTGGAAATAAAAAGGCCTAAAGTCCAGAGACGTTTTAGGCGCCTGAGGCTTTACCTTGGCGACTCCAGGGTCCCTTCGCACGTGTGGCGAGAGGTGAATAGCATCGGCTGGGAGAGGAAGCGTGCGTGCGTAAAGTTGTTCAGAGATTGTCGATGCTTCTGACGGGGAACTACCTTCGCATACTCGCGGGAACGACTGCTGCTGGCGGGCGCACGGTTGAAAGGGCGTCCTAAGAAGTCGGCAATGAGCGCAGTGGAGGGAGTGGTCCGCTTTGGTCGTTGTACCTGGCGAGGTCGTGTATCATCACTACTGCCTGACGAACGGCCTCAGGCTAGCTGTGGTACTGCACTGGCTAAGTTCCTCGTTTACGGCGTAAACCAGTGTTGCCGTACCTTAAAAACAAACTGTCTAAATATAAATGCCTTTTCTTTTCTTTTTTTTTTTTTTTGGGGGGGGGGGTTGGTTTGTTTTGGTTAGATACAGTATGGCTGGCATGGGTTTTTGAAGAGTTTGGAAGTTCGCGGTGTAACCACGCTTAGTGCTGAATGTGTTAAAGAAGCTGGACGGAGTACAGAGTTTGAGTCTTTATAAAATAGGTGTTTCTGGTTCTTTATTAAATATGCTTTCGTTACGGGGTACAGTGTGAGACACATGTCAGCATTTTATAAGACCGTTTTTCTCAAACACTATAGCCGAAGTTCTTAAAATGTGGAAGCACCAGTGCGCGTAAAGGTTTTGGCTTCTCGCGGGATTTAACGTATGTCGTTTTGTTCATATTTTATTGGTAATCATTCATAAAATACCTTAAAAAAAGTCCGACTTGCTCCTATCGCCAGGAGGAACAACAAAGCTACATGGTACTGTGATTAATCAAGTTACCTTGAGACTCGAAAAAAAAAGCTCAATTAGTATTGGCTGCTACAACGCGGCAAGAAAGTGTGAAAACCTTAATATCACAGATTAACATTTTTTTCGTTACACATTGACACAAAAATGATGACGTCACCACGCTTTATTTCAGAAGTGACATTTATCAATACTGTTTCAAGTACCTCTGCCAGTAGTCTTTTATAAAGTCCTATATAGGAGAGAGTACTGCTATATGTCTCTACATGGTAGCTCGTTGTTCCCCGGCGCTAGACATACGAAATACGACAGACACCAAACATCGTATTATGATAGTAACTTCAATTCAGCAACTTCGGATTTGTTTCCCTTTAAAATATTTTGCCCCACCTTACCAGATGTTGTTCTCGATGCCAATATTATCACAAAATGAAGACTTACTCAGTCACTTAATGAAATTAATGTACATCTCCCGCTAGATGACATGTTAGTATACGAATAGCGAACCAAGATATCGACCCAATTTAGCAACTTGACACTGTTGGGGTTTGGGTTTGAGATAATGTGCTCGTTTATGAACATTAATCTAGCAATTTATCTGTGTTGATTTGATACCAATTCACAATGCTTGATGTATTAACATACATTAAAAATATAATGTCAGTCCGTATAAAACATGTATTTTCATATTCTGAAAAATCGTAACTGGCGATACTTCGAATACTTATTTCTAATATCCTGCCTCTGTACTAATAATCATGAAATAAATGATGCCCTACAGTTACGAATGTCATATTTTAAATTTCATTTACATATATCTACCAAGACAATGAAATTTTTGATTGTTAGTAAATGTCTTGATTTCTATCGTTTCGATAAAGTATCGAGGCATGGCGGCGGTGTATTAATCGCTGTGATACTAATGATTCGTACGTTCTTGACGTTACCACACCGTTTGAATTTGTGTCAAGTTCCTTTGTGCACCTGTTATCGTCCTTCTAATGGTATGGCAAGCTTTTTTACTGAATTGCACGACACTTACAAAGATCGTAATATTTCCGAACTTGCAGGCACGTAGGCAGGGGGGGGGCGGTCCGCCCCCCCCCCCCCGAAATCTTCCATTTTGCTGGGCCTCCTTTCCCCTTCCCTCATACGGCATTTTGTCATGGGCGGCCCCCCAACTCCCAAATAAGAATCCTGACTACGTGCCTGCGACCTTACCTCTATTTTTTTTTGTGTGTGATTTCGTCTTTTCCGGATTCAACAGGTTTGGTGCCTATACTGTCAAATCGTCCAATTATTCCATGTGTTCCGAGTTTTTTTTTAAATCTTTTTTGTAGTTTTTATTGTAGCTTGTCACAAAACCAACTCGAATTATGGTAACTAATGAGAATGTGCTCGAACTTGTTCTTTCTAGTGCGCCCAATTGCGTTTCTTCTTTAATCAATCTTCCTTGTATCAGTGATTACTGTTCGCTTCGCTTTAACTTCAGCGCATCTGCGTCTATTTCAAACAACAAAAAAAGTTTTTCTTGAATATGGATAAAGCTAACTCCAGCAGCAAGCTATCTGTTTTTCTTTATTTTTATTTTTCTCGTCAGCTTTTTTGAGCGCACGGTAGAAGTCAATCCGACCATGTTCAAAGATAAAGTCAGTTCACTTACCACTTCCTTCATTCCAAGGAGATGTAGTAATTTTAACTCCACATCTCCATGGTTTAACTTAGCGTTAAAATAATTTTCAAATAAAAGTAACGTCTTTTTCGCATTGCAAAGCGTACCGATAGTGCCGAGAGTTGGACAGCGTACCAAAATGCTGCCGCATCCTATGCGGGGCGTAATTTCGTCTGCTTCCTGCCTGTACACGGCTTGTGGTGACGTCAGAATGACGCCGAGCTCTGATTGGCTCTGATTGAAGGATAGTGGGTAGACTTCAAAGCAAGCTGCATTGAGGTCTACCCACTATCCTTCAATCAGAACCAATCAGAGCTCGGCGTCATTCTGACGTCACCACAACCTCTGTGCAAAGAAGTAGACGAACTTGCGCTCCGCTTTAAGATGCCATACAAAACGCTAAACTGTTTACCTAGACTCTATCTGGTCTCTTGTCAGCAAGTGTTAAACAGTTTTGGAGTGTTATGCATAACAACAAAAAAAGTTCTTTCGCTTTTTGATTTAGATGGTTTTATTGTCTCCAATCGTGCCTATGCAAAAATACTAAACGATGTATTTGTGGAATTTTTCTTTTTCTGATGATGACTCTTTTTGTGTTATTTACACAAATGATGCTTTTCTTTTTTTCTTTTGATGAACCTAGTTGTGTTTGCTTTTGATGGAGTCGTTCAGCTGATTGACAATGTGTAAGTTTCTTCATCTTGCGGTATCGATAGCAATAATAGCAAACGTTTCAAAAATAAAAATAAATGTATAATGGAATTTTTTTTCTGAGATTTTTAGCAGTCTTTTTTTAACAGGCGTACTTCCAGGAGACTAGAAAATTGGCAGGGTGATCCCACAACACAAATCCGGCCATAAACGCCGTCCCAACAATGATATATCTGTTTCCTCGATTAGCACTTTAGTGCAAAATTATAGAGCATCATATTTGTTCCCACTTAGTCACATTTCTTGACACCAACTCCTTCTTTTCATCTTCACAACATGGCTTCCGTAAATATCTATGCATGTTAAACGCAACTTCGGGTCTTCACTCAAGATTTGTATTACGTTCTTGAACACGAATCTCAGGTTGACTGTATTTATCTTGACTTTTGTAAAGCCTTCGATAATTCCCCCAACCTACTGCTTCTGAAACTAAATAAACTCAACCGTGACCCCAATGTACTAACCTGCATTAAGTGTTTTCTAACAAACCGCTTCTTTAGAATGACTTAAATGCTGCGTCTGCTTGGTGTCAGCAATGGCACATGACCCTCAACATTACCAAATGCAAAACAATGAAAGTATCACGTCGTAAAACACTCCTTCCACTTACTACCTTAATAAAATTCCTCTGATTTCTGCGACTATTTATAACTATCTCGGTGTGCGCATTAGTTCCAACCTATCCAGGCCAAATTTACATGAATCACATTCTTGCAAAGACCAACTTCATGCGAGGCTACCTGAGAAGAAACTTTGCGTTAGCCCCTGTCTGAATTAAACTTGTATTGTTCGAATATCTTGTTCGCTCGAAATTACACTATGCTGCTGCAATCTCGGATCCTGGTCAGACCACACAGACAGCTAACCTGGAGTCACTTCGAAATCGGAGTGCTCGTTTTATACTTACCAACTATCATCGTACAGGCAGCGTTTCATCCATGCAAGCTAACCTCTATTTACATTTCTTTTATTATTAAGCCGTAGATGATCTTGTCTATGTCTTTTCTACAAAATATATCATGCTAATCCTATTCTAAAAGAAGCACTTATCCATCCGTTCAAAGTTGGCATTCCTCATTGTCATACCTCAATCAATAACGATTCCTTCATACCTAAAACATCATCAGAGTGGAACTACCGACCTGCATCTATAACATTGATACCATCATTAAATTTGTTTAGAACTGCTGTTAATAATTTTTTTAATAAGTGTCTCGTAACTGTTCAATTACTATGTATGTCTTTTTACTGTGCTCAGTTACCCACTCCCCTCTCTATCGCCCTTTGGGCCATGAACGTACTTTAAATAAATAAATAAATAAACCATAGGAGTGACCGGTATTTTCGTCTCCTTTTCGCGGCTGAAAGGGTTTCATGAAATGTAGCGGTGAAGAGATGAATGTTGGGTATCCGTCATGTCGGCCAATGCCATATGGGCGCTAGTCGTGTCATCCATTTTAGCACTTGTATTGTGCACAGATATGTGGAAGTTTATTGCCTGGTCTTTTTATTGATATGTCAACTTTATTGCAAGGGCGCAAAACACAACACGCTGTCATCAGAAAGCAGCTACCACACTCCTGTACATTAGTGTACCGGTATCCGTGAATAATAGAGTTCTTTTTTTAAGTACGTTTTAAAGTGTATAGTTAGGCGTATTAATATGGAAGCCTGTCCTGGCCCGGCTACACTCTCATAGAATTGTCGTCCCGAGTTATATTAAAACGTTATCAAAAAGACGACTTTTGTCGCGATAAAAATGCTCAAAAGCCTAAAAATCTAATACAAAAAATATTATGAGCAAACTATAATACTGTCGTCAAAATTCTATTGATTTGAGATAGGTTTTGCTCGAGCATTTAGCATGGTATCTTTGCAACCTTGCATTGGCACCAGGCTCTGAACTTCACGAAATATTAATTCTACGCTTTCTGGTCCTCCATGATGCCGCTGTATTCTTTGTACAAATCACCATAAAAACTGCTAAAGCTGTCGTTGAGATAAAGTTTTAGCTTTTTCTCTGTGTGAACATGGTTTATCGCACAAATCAATGGCGTATTCAGAGGGGAGGCTTATGAGGTTTAGTCCCCCCCCCCCCCCGCGAAATAAAAAAAAAATCCCTACGCCACTAGCACCAATTAATTGGTGTTTGCGTTCTTCGCACAAGCCTGTGGCAGGCCACATAGTTCAAGAAATCATACCATTCTGTAAAATGTAAAATTAATAAATAGTTTATTGTTTCATTTTTGCTCGGCAACAGCCATGGGCCACAGCGGCGCTCGGTCGTCTGGACGATGGCAACAGTCAGTTTCATCACCGTACTGAAAGCCCGGTGGCACCCAGCAATGGTGACCGACCGTCACGGCGTCTGGTAAAAGAACTGTTTATCTTCGTGTGGTCTGCAAGCGAGGATGTATTCTGGCGCAGC